>LZPO01066591.1:12155-24324 GCA_001675575.1 Neotoma lepida
CACACACACACGCACACACACACACACACACACACACATGAGCAGGCCTCCTGGGTATATCCACCAAACATGACCTAACGAGATACAATAAGATTAGGCATAAAACTGATATTAAGGCTAGATGAGGCAGCCCAGTATAGGAACAAAAGGATCCCAAGTGCAGGCAAAGTCAGAGACACAGATGCCATATGACTCAGGCCATCAAAAGACAAGCACAGGGCATCCTGGGTCCTCATGGTCTGGGCTGTTTGAGGCATGCACATATGTGCCTGGTGCTGAGCAGTCAGGTGCCAAAGATGAGCAAGTATATGGTGGTATAATGGGAGTAAAAAAGAGACAGAATGGTTCATGTGCTGTGGTAAGAGGCAGTTCTGAAGAAGCAAGGGCAGTGAGGAATGGGCTGATGTTGGTAGCATGCTTGCCGCCCAGGACCAGAGTGATGTCTCAGCCTAGGTGGCTGCCTATGACCATATCTGGGTCTGTGATAGCCAGGATTGATGTTGACCAATGTTGTCACCAAGCCCACAGGGATGTCCAAGGTGTGGGCTGCCACTGGTGGCTATTTTGATGTCCGAGGCCTTATCTGAATGGCTTGCACTGCCACCAGGGGACATGATGACATTCGGGTTCCAGGCTGCAACCAGGGGACATATCTGGTTCTGGACCTGTAGCAGCCAGGGTCAGTGTTGATTTCCATGGCTTTAGTAACCACTGAAGGCCATGTGGAGGACCAGAGTCTGCTCAAACACTTGAGCCCATGTTGGTCTCTGAGGGCCATGCTTCTGTCAGGGCCATGCTAATCTGGATAGCTGATGCTGCCACCTGGGTCCATGGTGACATCCAAGCCCAGGCTGTGATGAGGAGCCATGTGTGGGTCCATGGCCCTACCATAGCCAGCATCTAGTTTGGTATCTGTGACTCTTGATACCACTGAAGACCATGCCTGGGCCATCACCTGAGGCCAGGTAGGGATCTGAGGGTCATTCTGCAGTCTGAGCCATACAGATTTGAGTGGCCTGCATTACCACAAGGTGCCTTGGTGACATCCTGGCCTGGGCCATGTTGATGCCCAAGAGCCATGCTGCCACCAAGGACACCCAAATCTAAATGGCCTATTCTGCCATCTGGGGCCGTGATGTCTCTGAGCCAGAGTTGCTGCCATGTCTGGGTCTGTGGCCTTACCACAGCTAGGTTCTGAGTTGATGTCCATGGCTCCTGATACCATCAAAGGCCATGCTGATGCCAGGGGATGGGGCTGCCACCTGGGGCCATGTTAGTATCTGAGGGCCAGTCTGCTGTGAAGACCATGCCAGTCTGGGTGGTCTGTACTGCCACTAGGAGCCAAGGTAACGTCCAAGCCTGGGCTGCTGCTTGGAACCATGTATGGGTCCGTTGTCCTACCACAGTTGGAGTCTGTGATGTCTAGGGCCCATGGTGCCACCAAAGGCCACATGAATGCCTAGGGTCTAGGCCACATCCTGTGTTGGTGTCCAAGGGCCATGCTGCCACTGAAGCCATGATGTAATCTAGGAAAGGGATGCTTCTGAGGCCCATGTCTTATTCTGTGGCCCTACCTCAGCTAGGGTCTGTGTTGATGTCCCTGGCTCCTGATACCATCAAGGGCAATGCCAATGCCAGGAGTCTGAACCACCACCTGTGGCCATGTTGGTGTCTGAGGGCCTCACTGCTACAGGGGCCATGCCAATTCAAGTGGCCTGCATAGCCACATGGCACTGGGCCCAGACTGCTGCTTTGGTCTATGTCTAAGTCCATGACCTGACAATAGCCAAGGCTGATGTCCATGGCTTTTGTTACCAGAGAGGGTCATAGGAACCATGCCTGTTAAAATCTGAAGGCCATGTTGAGCCAGCCATGTCTCTCACTGGCCCCAGGATAGCTGGCCCTGACCTTTGCTCAACACTTCAGCAGGGGAGCTGGTGCTACTCCATTCCCTATGGAGATATATCCCCACCCCTCACCACAAGTGTGGGAGAGCTGGCTCTGCCCATCACCTAAGAGGGTTGTCCCAATGGCCTAGACTGACCAGCTCAGCTACCACTCAGACCCACATCCTGGACCTTGAGTTGGCACACCCTTATAGCTTCCCTATCTATGACCCACTGGAGCATGTGAAGGAACTGGTACTATGAAACCATAACTACAAAATCTCCATGATTCAGGGCAACAACAGGATATCCAAGAGAAGTTTTGATGAGAGCCCAGTGATGATGGTGTACCAGAAACCAGAGGCCTTGAACCAGACCTCATTGCAATGAACATTTTGCAGGTGGGGCTGACTGGACAAAAGGGGTATACTGCATCACACACTGAAGCTCCCAATGCCACTAGAATGAATGAAGAGATATTGGAAAGATGGAGAATCGAGGTATGTTTTTTTTCTTTGTTTGTTTATTTTGTACTGCAGGGGTGAGGGGCAGATACAGAGGGACTGGGAGGTGGGTGGGATTGGGGTGCATGAGGTGAGATTTCCAAAGAATCAATAAAGAATTATGTTTAAAATAAAAAAATATTTAAAAAATAGAAAATAGGACTCCAATTATAAGTAAGATATTGGGAAGTTTAAAAGTCCCTAAGTTCTCAAAACTACATCTAGATGACTGTGAATTTCCACCTTTATAGGTGTTTTGTTTTGATTTGATTTTTTTATGTTTAATGCGCTACATGATGTATCCTTAAAGTTCTGGTGATAGAACACAATGAGGAAAAAAAGAGTCAGAGACACTCCCCCCACTTCCACTATTGGGAATTCCCCAAGAACACCAAGCTACACAACCATAACATATATGCAGAGGACCCAGGTCAGACCCATTACAGGCTCTATGTTTACTGCTTCAATCTCTGTGAGCCTCTATAGGCCCTGCTTAGTTGGTTCTGTGGGCTGTGTTCTCATGGTGTCCTCTACCATTCTGGCTCCTACATTCCTTCCCCCCCTCCCTCTCCCCCTAGGTTCCCCAAGCTCCACCTATGTTTGGCTATGTGTCTCTGCATCTGCTTCCATCAGTTGCTGGATGAAGCTTCTTTGATGACAANTAGGCTAGGCAACAATCTATGAGAATAGCAAAATATCATTAGGAATCATTTCATTGACCTTTTTTTTTTGCCAGTCATGCATATTTGGTTCTAGGCTTTTGGACTGTCCTGTCTCTTATTCCTAGCTATCCAGGCAGTGTCAGGGTTGAGCTCCCTCTCCTGAACTGAGCCTTAAATCAGACCAGTCATTGGTTGACCACTCCCACACATTCCCCAGCATGTGTCTTGCAGGCAGGACAAATTGTAGGTCTCAGGTTTTATGTGTGAGTTGATATCACAGTCCTACTGCTAGGAACCTTGTCTGGTTATAGGAGATGACTAGTTTGGGCTCTACATCTCCCATTATTAGGAGACTTTGCTAGGGTAGGGTCATTTGTGTACATTCCAGGGAGTTTCCACTGCACTAGATTTCTATACTGCTCTCCCAAATGCCCCCCATTCCAGTTGTCTCTCCCAGTACTCTCTCCCTCCATCCATCCCACCCCATGCTTTTACAGCATCTAATGAGATGACCATGTGCTTTTTTTCCTTTCAGTTCATTTATTTTTTAATTAATTTAATTTATATATTTATTTTACATCCTGACCATAGTTTCCCCTCCCTCCTCTCCTCTCAATCCCCACCCCCACACCCTTCCACGCCCCCCAAATCCACTCCTCCTCTGTTTCTGTTCAGAAATGGGCAGTTCTCAACAAATCATGGCATATCATGTTATAGTTGGACTAAGCTCCTCCCTTTGTATTAAGACTGGTAAGGGCAACCCAGTATGAGGCATAGGTTCCCAAAGTCAGCCAAAGCATTAGGGACAGCCCCTGCTCCCATTGTTAAGAGTCCTAGGTGTAGACCAAGCTACACAACTGTCACACATATATATGTATAAGGCTTAAGTCAGTCCTATGTAAGATCCCTGGTTGTCAGTTCAGATTCTGTGGGCTCCTATGAGCCCAGGTTAGTTGTTTCTGNGGGTTTTCTTGTGATGTCCTTGACCCATCTGGTTCATACAATCCTTCATCCTTCTCTTTAGCAGGATTCCCAGAGCTTAGTCTAATGTTTGGCTGTGGGTCTGTGTATCTGTTTCCAGCAGTTACTGGATGGAGGCTTTCAGATGACAATTGGGGTGGTCACCAATCTGATCACAGGAGATGGACAGTTCAGGTTACATATCCAGTATTGATAGGAGTCTTAGCTGGGGTCANCCTTATAGATTTCTGGGAGTTTCCTTTGCAAAAACACATCCATGGAATGTTCTTTTATGATACATCTAGAAGGTCTTTTATTATACAGGAATGTTTTAGCTATACTTGGTTTTTTTGTTTTGTTTTGTTTTTCTATATGAAGTTGAGTATTGTTCTTCCAAAGTCTGTAAACTATTGTGTTGGAATTCTGATGGGGATTGCATTGAACCTGTAGTTTTAGTAAGATGGCCACTTTTACTATGTTAATCCTACCAATCCATCTTCTGATATCTTCTCCAATTTCTTTCTTCAAAGACTTGATATCTGGTCATACAGGTCTCACTTGCTTGGTTAGAGTCACCCCAAGGTATTTTATGTTATTTGTGGCTATTGTAAAGGGTGATGTTTCCCTGATTTACTCATTAGTCTCTTTATTGTTTGTATATAAGAGGGCTACTGATTTTTTTGAGTTAATCTTGTATCAAGCCACTTCACTGAAGGTGTTTGTCTGTTGTAGAAGTTCCCTGATATGGTTTTTGGGTCTTTTACTTTTACTATCATACCATGTGAACAATACTTTTACTTCTTCCTTTCCAATATGTATCCACTTGATTTCCCTTTTTTGTCTTATTTCTCTAGCTAGAATTCAAGTACTATATTGAATAGATANGGAGAGAGTGGACAGTCTTATATTATTTCCTATTTTAGTAGAATTGATTTGAGTTTCTTTCCAATTAATTTGATGTTCCCTTTTGACTTACTGGATATTGCTTTTATTGTTTTTAGGCATGTTCTTTTTATTTCTGAACTCTCCAAAACTTTTTTGTCATGAAAGGGTGTTGGATTTTTGTCAAAGTTGTTTTCAGCATCTAATGAGATGATCATGTGTCTTTTTTCATTCAGTTTGTTTATATCATAGAAATTCATTGACAGATTTTCATATGTTTAACCATCCCTACATCACTGGGATGAAGCCTACTTGATCACGATGGATGTATTTTTCATGTGTTCTTGGATTCGGTTTGCCAGTATTTTATTGAATATTTTTGCGTCAATGTTCATGATGGAAATTGGTGTGTAATTCTCTTTCTTTGTTGAATCCTTGTGTGGTTTGGGCATCAAGGTGACTGTGGCCTCATAGAAAGATTAGGCAATGTTTCTTCTGTTTCTATTTTGTGGAATAATTTGAGGAGTATTGGTATTAGCTCTTCTTTGAAAGTCAGGTAGAATTCTGCACTAAAACCATCAGGCCCTGGGCTTTTTTGGTTGGGAGACTTAATGACTGCTTCTATTTCCTTAGGGGTTACAGGTCTGTTTAAATTGTTTATCTGAATTTGATTTCATTTTTGTGTGTGGTATCTACCAAAATTGTTCATTTCTTTTAGATTTTCCAATTTTGTGGAATACAAGGTTTTGGAAGTATGAACTAATGATTCTCTGAATTTCCTTATTGTTTGTTATTATGACCCCTTTTCATTTCTGATTTTGCTAATTTGGATATTCTTTCTCTGCTTTTTGCTTAGTTTGCATAAGAGTTTGTCTATCTTATTGGTTTTCTCAAATAACCAGTCCTTTGTTTCATTGATTCTTTGTATTTTTCTCTTTGTTTCTATTTTATTGATTTCACTCTCAGTTTGATTATTTCCTGCATTTACTCCTCTTGGATGTGCTTGCTTCTTGCTTTCAGGTGTGCTGTTAAGTGACTAGTATAAGAGTTCTCCAAATTCTTTATGTAGTCACTTAGTGCTATCAACTTTCCTCGTAGCATCGCTTTCATTGTGTCCCATAAGTTTGTATGTGCTGTGCATTCATTTTCATTGAATTCTAGGAAGTCTTTGATATCTTTATCTATTTCTTCCTTGACCCAGTGGTAATTCAGTAGAGAGTTGTTCAGTTTCCATGAGTTTGAAGACTTTCTATTGTTTCTGTTGTTGAAATCCAGCTTTAATTCAGGGTGATCTGATAGGATACAGGGTGTTATTCTAGTTTTCTTGTATCTGTTGAGGCTTGCTTTGTGTCTGAGTATGTGGTCAACTTTGCATAATGTTCTGTTAGGTGCTGAGAAGAAAGTGTATTCTTTTGTGTTTGGGTGAAAAGTTCTGTAGATATCTGTTAGGTCCATTTTGGTTCATAATGTCTGTTAGTTCCAGTATTTCTCTGTTTAGTTTTTATCTGGATGATCTGTCTTTTGGGGAGATAGGGATATTGAAGTTTTCTACTATGTTTGAGGGTCCATGTGTGATTTAAACTTTAGTAATATTCCCTTTACAAATGTGTACCCTTTCATTTGGGGCATAGTTATTAAAGACTGAAAGATCATCTTGGTTGGTTTTTCCTTTGTTGAGTTTGAAGTGTCCTTCCCTGTCTCTTTTGATTAATTTTGGTTGGAAATCTATTTTAGTTAGAATGATTACATCAGCTTGTTTCTTCAGTCCATTTGCTTGCAAAATGTTTTTCCAATTCTTTACTCTGAGGTACTATCTATTCTTGATGTTGAGGTATGTTTCTTGTATGCAGCAGAAGGATGGATCCTGTTTTCACACCCATTCTGTTAGTCTGTCTGTTTTTATTGGGGAATTGAGTTTATTGATATTGAGATATATCAATGACTAATGACTGATAATTCCTGTTATTGTGTTGTTAGAAGTATGTGTGGGGGGTGGTTGTTTGTATGTGTTTGTGTATTTCACTTCTTTTGGTTTTGATGGTGTGAGATTATTTATTTCCTGTTCTAGAGATTTTTCCTAATAGTTTCCTGGGTGCACTTAACCTCTTTGGATTGAAGTTTTCCTTCTCGTATCTTCTGCATAGGTGGATTTGTGAATAGATATTGTTTCAATTTTACTTTATCATGGAATATCTTCTTTTCCTCATCTATAGATATTGAAAGTTGTACTATGTATAGTAGACTTGGCTGGCATCTATGATCTCTTAGGATCAGCAGTACATCAGTTCAGGCACTCTTGTTTTTAAAATCTCCATTGAGAAGTCAGGTGTAATTCTAATAGGTCTACCTTTACATGCTACTTGGTCTTTTTCCCTTACAGTTTTTGATATTCTCCCATTTTTCTGTATGTTCAGTGTTTCGATTATTATGTGGTGAGAGCACTTTCTTTTCTGGCCTAATCTATTTGGTAAGCTTCTTTTACCTTTTTAGGCATGTCTTCTTTAGGTTAGTAAAATTTTCTTCTATGATTTTGTTAAAAATATTTTCTGGGCCTTTGAGCTGGGATTCTTCTTTTTCTTGTATTCCTATTATCCTTAGGTTTGGTTTATTCATAATGTCCTTGATTTCATGGATGTTTTACGTCAGAAATATTTTAGATTTGACATTTTCTCTGACCAACGTATCTATTGTATCATATCTTTTGCTCCTAAAATTCTCTTTTTCATCTCTTGTATTCTGTTGGTAATGCTTGAATCTGTAGTTTCTGTTAATTTACCTACATTTTACATGTCCATGATTGCCTTAGTTTATATTTTCTTTATCGCTTCTATTTCCATTTTCTGGTCTTGAACAGTTTTATTCATTTCCTTCAACTGTTTGTTTCTTTTTTCTTAGCTTTCTTTATGAAATTTATTCATTTTCTCCAATTTTTGTTTGTCTTTTCCTCAATTTCTTTAAGTGATTTATTTATTTTCTCTTTAAGGACCTCTATCATCTTTATAAAATTGTTTTTATGGTCCTTATATTGTGCTTTAGCTGTGTTGACATATTCAGGTCTTGCTGTAATAGAATAGCTGGACTCTAGTGATGACATATTGCCCTGGCTGTTGTTGATGGTATTCTTGTGCTGGCATCTAAGCATCTGGGATTTGGTAATTATAGGTCTAGGTGTCGATTTCTGAGTTTTTCTTTGTTGGATGGGTGTTTTTTCCCCTTGGTTTCTGTTTCCTCTCTGGTCTTCTTGCTGGAGTGGCCTGCAGTTCTGGTGGGCTGCTTGTCCTCTGGTCTAGATGGATGCCCCAGCTGGTGTTCTGGCTGTGGCTATGACCTCTGATGGGACATAGGGCTTGCACCTGTTGTTCTGGGTATTAGAACATGTGATATCACATGATTATTATCATGTGATAAAGAAAAGGTTTCTACTGGTGTTGTGGGTCCAAGTATTGGCAGTCTGTGGGCAGGGGGCTAACCTGGGGTTCTGGGTGCTAGCATGCTCTTTTATTTCTTTTAATGTTATTTAATTGTCACTTCTGAACAATTAACATTTTAAGTTTTAGGTTTGTTATATCTCTTTGACAAAATGCTAAGACCACAGCTCTCTTCTTTCTTTTTGTATGTGTGGAGGGTGCAATTGTATACCTGAGATAACACCATGTAGCAGGATTAGTGTTTAACATTATTGTCTATTTCCATAGACATGAAGAATTTTATTGACCAATATATGACTAAGGATGCAAAGAAGAAAAAACAAGACCACAGCTCTCTTCTTTCTTTTTGTATGTGTGGAGGGTGCAATTGTATATCTGAGATAACACCATGTAGCAGGATTAGTGTTTAATGTTATTGTCTATTTTCATAGACATGAAGAATTTTATCGACCAATATATGACCAATATATGACCAATATATGCAAAGAAGAAAAAACAAATAGAATAACTGTGGCCCATGCCTCAAAACAGTGACAGTTCATCTTAGAGGAACATGGGTAAATATTTGTCATCCTAGGGATGTACAACTGAGCTGGTCTTTAGAGGTGTGAGGGACATGGTTAAGTTTTCATGTAAAAATTATAAAAGTCCTTAATAAACTACACCTAGTAACATAAGCATAAAAAGAAGAAGAAAGCATAAATCAAGATGAAAAGGGAATAAAATTCCAGACAGAAGAAACCTTAATTACAATGTATGTAAAGAAAAAGATGGGTTTGAGGAAACACTTGTTGTTTAGTATGCTCAAGCAGCCATACTCTTATGAGGTGAAGAGGTGAAGAGATAGTAATTTGAACTCTAGGTCCTTAAAGAGATATGTTTAAATCCTAACCTGGAGAACTGAGGAACATGACCTTTGGAGATGAGGTCCTTGCAGCTGAAATTAAGTTTGCTCAGCTAAAANCATACTGGATTTATTTGTTCCTAAGTCCGATGATTAGTGTTCATACACTAAAGACAGGATGATGAAACACATAGAGGTAGAAAGAAGACAGGGTGTCTTAGTCCTCTGTCTTAGTGTCCTATTGATGTGAAGACACACAATTACCAAGGCAACTCTTATAAAAGAAGACATTTAATTGGGGTCTTGCTTGTTTCAGAGGCTTAGTACATTATCATCATGGCAGGGACCATGATGGCACACATAGCACTAGAGCAGTAGCTGAGAGCTATGTCCTTGTCTTAAGGTAAAGAGAGGGAGAGAGAGAGAGAGAGAGAGAGAGAGAGAGAGAGAGAGAGAGAGAATGAATCTGGGCCAGCCCTCCACCAATGACACATATCCTCTGATGAGACTACGTCTCCTTATCTTCACTCCCTGGTGACTAAGCATCCAAATCTATGAGCCTATGGGGGCCATTTTCATTCATTTTATTTATTTTCATTCCTTGGATCCCATAGGCTTGTAGCCATATCATAAGGCAAAAATGCATTTAGTCTAACTTCAAAAGTCCTCACAGTCTATCAGTCCCAGTAGTCTTTAAAAGTCCAAAGTTCAATGTCTCTGAAACTCATCTCAATCTCTTAATTGTAATATACAACAAACTCAAAATCTAAAAGCACATCATATTCTTCCAACAATCAATGACACAAAATATACATTACCATTCCAAAATGGAGAAAGGGAGCACAGTAAAGATGTGTTGGGCCAAAACAAGACCTAAAATCAGTAAGACAAACTGCAAATTCTGTATCTCCATGNCTGATGTCAAAGCATTCTTTAGAAATTCAACTCCTTTCAGTTTTGTTGACTAAAGCCCTCTTCTCTCTCTTCGTTTCATACCTGGTCTGAAGCTCTCCTTGGCAGGAATCCCATTATGCTGGCTTGCTAACATCTTGGAATCTCCCAGGCAATCCAGGCTTCACTTTCACAGCTTCACAGAATGATCTCTCTGGGCCTCCATGCAGGGACATCCTTGATATATGAATGGTCTTGGTGATTTTCCTTAGCCATGGAGGGAGATTCCACAATCCCTCTCTTGTATCCTTTACTCTAGAGACAGAACCACATGGCTGAAGTTGGCAAGTTCTGCTGCTTCCTGAGGCTGGAACATGGTCCATTCCTTCAATTACATCTGCACCAACTTTCTGTTGTTGATAGTTTCCTTCACTGCTTAACCTTTTCTTTAATTCCTTTTCACAACTTGGAAGCTGAGTTGGGTGGACTCTTGCCCTGTGGTCACCACTTCCTGTATTCCATTTATCATCAGGCTTTTCTTTAAACTTTTTATCTCCTTGAGCACTGGACTTTACCCCATTATACTTGCTGGTGGTACACTTCTCTTCAAACTACACTTTTTCATTTTTCCAGGTTCAGCTTGCTCCTTTTCATTATACCTCCATAAAAGTGACCACTAATAACCACATTACAGGCAGATTTTTTCAGTGAGGGAAGAAAATACCAACATTCTTCACCAAAATATCACAAGAACAGTTTCTAGTCCATTTAATATTCTTTCCTTCTGAAACTTCTTGAGTTGGGTTTTCACAATTAAAATTGTCCTCAGCACCACTATCTTCCATGTTCCTACTAGAATGAACCATTAAACCCTGCTTAAAGCATTCAACCACTTTTCTAGTCCAAAGTCTTTGGAGTCTATAGTATTTCTCCAATAAACAGCATAATCAGGTTTGTCAGCAATACCCAGTCCCTGGTATGAATGTCTGTCTTAGTCAGTGTTCTATTGCTGAGAAGAGACACCATGACCATGGCAACTCTTATAAAGAAAGCATTTAACTGGTGCTTTAACAGTTTCAGAGATTTAGTACATTATCATAATGGTGGGGAGCATAGTGACATGATACTGGAGAAGGAACCAAGAGTTCTACATCAGGATCTGCAGGCATACTTCCTTCAATAAGGCCACATCTACCCCAATAAAGCCATACCTCCAAATCTTTCTCAAAAAAAGTGCTACTCCTTGGTGACCAAGCATTCAGATCTATGAGCCTATGGAGGCCATTCTCATTCACACCACCACACACAGTAAAGCAGAGGGAGTCAGAAATAGGCCTCATGCAGCTTCAATCTTGTGAATGACAAAGATTCCTGGCAGCCAACAAAAGACAACGGTAAGGCATGGTATATGGAACCTGTCTCAAAGAATCCTGAGAGAATCAACCCAGCTGATATCTCAATGGTGAGCTTCAGAATGCCAGGCAGCAAGAGAATAAATTCATTGGTTTAAGCACCGAGGAGTGTGGCAATTTGTTAAGGTAGACATAGGAGATTTGTGCTGAAGGAAATGAATAAACATCATGAAAGAACACAAGTCTTGATGCATAGCAGTTTCAGGCCATGACAGTCTGGAAATTCAACATGGGTAACAGCTTGAATATCTTCTGACATGCTACAAAAATCACTGACATGTTTTGAGAAAGGGGTTGGGGATCATTGTGTATCAGTATGATTATTCTGGGTTGGGATGAAAATGAAAGACAAGAAGCCTGACAGGAAATCTGTCATGGTAGTTCAAGAGAGAACAGCTAGAATAATATGATTGACATCAGGACTCGAAAATAAAAAGACCAGAAATAAATAACACAATAGATAGGTCCTGCACAGGCCTAAGCCAGATGGAGTCCCAGGGCTAAGAGAAGAAGTAGACATAAAACCCCATCCCTAACTCAAAGCTATCTCTAATTGATAGACCCATTGCAAAGTATATATTATTTTTTTCTAACTGACTCTCACTTAGTACACAAACCATGATTGAGGGCTGGCTGCCTGACCAGCAGTAGATGGTTTAAACAAAATGAACCCAAAGGTATTGGTGTGTGTGGCAGGGGTG
>LZPO01066591.1:32459-57041 GCA_001675575.1 Neotoma lepida
CTACCACTGCCTAACCTCTATGTTTAATCTAGTGGCTGTTCTGTTCTCTGACCCCAAATAAGTTTTATTAGGGTACACAATATTTTGGGGGACATAATATAATCACCACAGTAGATGCCATAAGCAAAGCGCAGATATTACAATTACACACCATGAACCTTTCTTCACGGTGTGGCTGGAAGAAGACAGTAGTCATAAGCAGCTTCAAGATGGAGGACAGTCAAGAATAACAAAGCAAATGTAGAAGAGAAGTAATGACTTAATATGTCCCATTTCTATCAGCTAATCATTGTGGAAGAGTGATCCAAGTCGTTCTGTGGAGAGGTAAAATAGATTATCAGTATGAAGAAAAGAAAGACAGAACCTGAGATGCAAACTAGCTTCCACAAATACTAGAGATACAATGCAGTAAAGTAACACAGCATGTAGAAACTTCAGACATACAATGAAAACATTTTAACATAAGAATTTCTTGCAGGCGGTGGTGGCATAGGCCTTTAATCCCAGCACTCGGGAGGCAGAGGCAGGTAGATTGCTGTGATTTGGGGGCCAGCCTGGTTTACAGAGAAAGTTTCAGGACAGCCAGAGCTGCACAGAGAAACCCTGTCTCAAACAAACAAACAAATAAAAACAAGAAAAGAATTTCTCCAATATGACATACAACACATACAACATACATCAAAATGTCATTATCTATCTGAATTTCACAATTAAGCACCTTGTGTTTTTTGTTTAGGAAGCAAAGCCAACCTACAAACTTTGCAATCTTATTCCCTTGCTGAAGTGATTACTTACATTGTTTCATTATTTAATAAAACTCAGGAGTTAGATAGCAGAGTAAAAACCTTACTGATCACAGAAGAGGCAGAAAAGCAATCAGTGACCTCCTCCAATCTCTCTCTCCTTCCTCAATCTAAAAGAACCAGTGGATCTTTCTAAGTCCCTTTCTACTACATCCTGTGTCTCTCTATATGTCCTGGGTCCTTCAAAACCTCTATGGCTAATTCTGGTCAGCAAGTAGCTAANTTCACCCTCTGATTCAAGGTAAATTTTATTGACAGTCTCAGACTGACAGTGTGAACAAATCTCCCACAACACCTTACCTTAGAGGAAAGCTGGCTTGATGCATGTATCAAAAACTTGTCTTCGATATTCAAAAGTGGGGAGTTTCACTTAAAAATTCTTTTCAGGGGCAAAGAAATCACCCACTGTGTTCCAGTCAAGCAGTCTGTCAAGAATAAATACAAATGATCAAACAAGGACTGTCAAGATTAGGAGACAAAATCAACTGGCAAGATGAGAAACAAATCAAGAATTGGCCTTAGTAATGGAAGCAGAAAAGATGTAAAATGATTCTAGCTACTGTTCTCTGGGTGTTGAACAAGAAGGATGCCTGCAAATCACAGAGAAAATAATAGGAGAGAGAGAGCACACAAAGCAAAGAGTGTGTAGAAATCAACACTTAACACACAAAGGTAAGATGGCCCTTGTAATAATAACTGAGTATAGTTGAAAACAGAATTAGAAATGTGGAAGTTCACACACAGAAACTATTCCAAAACAAGAAAAAAAAAAAGATGAGAGATACAAATGGAAGGATGGGTGAAGGGAAGGGTGAGTGCAGAGATGAATATGTTAAGATCAATTCAGAAAATCTAGCATTTATATGACAATAGTGAAAAGACCATGATGTGATGGATTTTGAGCCCAACGTTCAAAAACAAAATGCACTCATGCATTCATGCATGCACACACTCACAGCAGCTTCAGAGTGATAAGTCACACCTCCTTGTAGAAAAAGCAATTGCTTATAGGAATATGAGGAAGATGATGTGGAGGAACAAGAAAAAAGAAATTAATTCATTTATTTTAAACCTGATTTTAATCTATTAAATATTCTTTAAAAATTTAGACAGCACCAAATACTTAAGTTTAAAAATAAATGCAAAAGTAATAAAGGGCATAAAACTTCTTAGCCTTTTTAATGGAGAAAAGGAATTTGATTAAATTTCTGTTTGTTAATGTCTCATGTAATTACTGAGAAAGACTTTTACAGTAGATCTGCGTGCTATTGTGAATTCAGGGGTCTTAGAGAGTTCTACATTCATCTGTATGTAAGATTTGGTGGCCAAGTAAATGCTGAGTCTACATATGCATTCTAGAGCTTCCATTAAGGTAAATGATTGTTTTCCTCTATGAAGCCATATTGTTCCACATTTCCTGCAGTTATAACTTGATTTAGACAAACATATTGAAGACACATCATAAGAATAAAAGTACAGATAATTCACTACCAATACCACAGCAAAAACTAGATGTGTTAATTAAAAGAAATCTTAAATTTCAATGAATAAAATAGAAAAAAAAAACAAGTTGGTTAGGTCCTTCAAAAGAGAAAAAAAAACATTGATAATATGAATTCATGCCTTTGCGTATCAAATAATTCAATACATTAGAGAACAGGTTCTAGGTGACTTACCAGTAAGATCATCAACATTCTCCTGTTTTGCTTTTCTTNCATGTCTGAGTAACGTATGTCTCTTTCTTTGGAATCATTCTAGGTCTTAAAATGAAATATAATTTCTGTTGGAGGAAAAACCATTAACAACCAAAAACAAAACAGGCCCTAATGCCATCTTAGTGTGATGCTTAGTTTTTTCACTTAAGTTCATATTTATTATTGTGTATTGAATGTGTAGGAATATAAGCTGTGTATGTAGATGTGGGAACCCACAGAAGTTTCCTAGAGAGATCTGAGCTTGCTTTACCCAGCAGGGCTGCATAAGGGGATGGATTGACCCCGTGTGTGGTTACCAGGTGTTTGGAAGGGTCTGCACTTGGCTGTGCTAGGGGGCAGTCTTTTGCTCCAGGCTCGGCATTTCTGTAAATAGCCCTTTAGAAGAGACAGAAGGGGCTGGTGGGTTTTGATCCAGGCCCTCCCAAGGCTATCCTGTGTTTCTATTTGTCTCTGTCCCCTTCATATTTCTATCTAAATCTCTTATCCCTTACTCTTCAAGAGTACCCTGGGGAAAAAAGGTGGGGGTGGGCCCCCCACATGTAGACACAATAGAACAACGTTCATCAGTTGCTTCTCACCTTTCACCATGGTTCTGGGGATCAAACCCAGGTTGTTGGGCTTGGATGTCCAACACTATACCCATTGAATTATCTCAATGGCCACTGAATTTTGCTGTTTCCTTTATTGATTTTCATTNTTGCTTTTTACAGAAGTTATAGAACATGAGGTTTCCTAAAGAATTAATATGTGAATTGTTGGAGAAATGTTTAACTCTTATGACTTTATGTAAAATTGCATAGGCAGAGAATAAGTCTATCAGCATTCATTTATTGAGTGACTGAGTGATGAAATAACTGGTAAAAAGACATTTCTTTGGTTAATACACTGGAAGAATGCTCTTAAACATGAATATCAATTATTGAAGAACATAGATTCCTATATAAGTTTAAGCCACAGTGGCCTTGTTTAGTGGCCATGTGGACATACCCAACTGATGACTTTTGTGTCACTTTTTAATATTGCTTCATATCTGTTTTTCCTTCTGACTAAAAAGCATTTCTTAGATANATCATGTATGTTTGCTCTTACATGGCATTTCTTTCAGTCTCCTGAATGGTTCCTGGGCTTGAAAATATTAGGCAATTTTTTTCCAAGAAAAAGTAAAGTGAGCTAGGTTATAAATAGTTGGTCCTTCTGACAGAGTAGTGTGTGCTGTGCTACTCCGACTTGGGCACAGCTCTGCGGTGCTCAGTAGTTCTTGCTGTTGATATGGCTAGAGAAAATATACAGGGATTTATACTTTAAGGTTTTAAAATAGCAAATTGTGTGGTGTATATATTTTTCAAACTGGTGAGTAGCACTTGCTCTTTGTAAAATATAAAGAACCTTAAATTTTTACCAACTGAACTTTTTTTACACATTTACCATTTTATATATGTAATATCTCCTCATGCTGTCTTTCCTCAAAAATTATTACTGACNTTTTTCCTCACCAATGAGCTGCTGCAGACAGGTTTTCCCTCTTCTCTCAGGTAGGCGTTGGTGAGTTTGGTGTGGAGAATGCTGAGTATTTGTATTGGAACTCTCACAGAAGTGCTCTTAGCTTGAACTATTATTATTAATATAAATTCAGATGTTGTACTTTCTCTAAATTACAGATCAGAAAAGAAATGGCAGAATTATGTGTCTTCCATGCTCCCGTGGATTGCCTTGTTTCAAGCACTTGCCACAAATGATTTATGGGTATTTATATGCTAGAGAATTANGGGAAAAACCAATTTATTTTACTCAAATTATTTATTTTATAATTTTTATCTTAAGATACACAAAATTTTCAAGTTGTTATTCTTTAATATCAAATGTTGAAAGACAAGATTGAGTTTTAAAAATGGTTACAGAAATGTAATTATATTTCTACAGCAAAATTCAGATTGGAGGGATGGTAGAAAGAGGTAAGGAGAGGGAGAAACAGCCTTTGGAGGATGGCTCTATTTCATTACATTACTTTGGAAGCACTGCCATCTAGTGGGCATGTGTTACTAATGTACTACTACATAAGTCTGGATGTCAGAATTCACTGTAATTTCAAAATGAAAGTCTAATTACATAAAGAAAATAAAAAGAATTTATAGCAATTGAAATTCAGTAGGCACTCTCAGACATCTATTCATCTGTCGGTGAAATTCAGAAGAGAAATTGACTTTTTAAGCTCAAAGCACCACTTATTGCAGAATAAGGAAACTGTCAGCAGTTTGCCCTTGGGGAAGGTTAAGCAGGCAGAACCACTCAGAGGAGCAAATGGCTTATAGTAATCTACGCTCACATCCATGTTGAAGAACTTGATCCCAAAATGTTTGATGTTTTGTATTTGTTTTCCTCTTACTACCAATGTATTTATCTAGAACAAATTTTGAGGCTGATTAACGTAATGGTGTTAACCTTTCTGGATGCTTTCATTAGCATGTATTAATATTATATGATAATAAGTTTCATAGTGACATTTGTAAGTATATGTAATGTATTTTGTTCATGTTTGTACCCCCATGACCTGCTTTTCTACCCCTCCAGCTGACTGATATCTTTTGGCAATAGATAGTTACTTATTTCACGTTACAGTTATTTATTAAGGTGCCATGTGAATGAATGCAAAATTTGACCTTGTAGTTTACAATATAGCTTTTATATTGCTATTATTAATTCTGATTACACATATTAATATTTTCCATAAAAGTGCCTTTGTTTTCATAGAAAATTAAACTTATAAGTGCAATTTTATATGAACAATAACACTAGTAATGACTAACTTATTGAAATCCTTACTATATCCACTTTACTCTTTATTGAGCCACATGGGTCTTACAGGCGTATTTTAGTCCTGACAAACAGAGACACTGCTGGNTTTAAATGCACATTGGTTGCTTGGGTCAAATGAAGGGTATAAATTTATTTGAATTTATTGAGCAGTTACAATGTCAATAGCACGGAGGAATAATATACTTTAAGAGCATGGGTTAGTCACAAAAATACAAATTAACAATATAATTGGAGGCAATGGGCTCATATACTTGCTTTGAAAACATTTCAAATTTAACTAATATTTCTTTCCAGGCTGAAAGTCTATACTATCAAAGATTGTAGCAAGAAAAATCATAGAATGAATTCAGAAATCTGAGAAATACTTAAAAGGAAACAATTTACAAAGGTTTGACAGGGCCTGGGAGCTGAGAGGACCAGTTTATACAAGAAAGGTAGCATCTCAGTTCAGCAGTATGAAGAAGGGGAGAGGGAGTAGTGCCTGGACGAAAGCAGGGAGAGCATAGAGATAGNCTTGACCAAGTCAGAGATGATGCACTGGGAAGACACTGGGAATGTGGGACTGATTGCAATCTCTGCCTTCCCTCTGAGGCCCATACCTCCAAAATCCTATGAAGCAGTTGCTATATTATCTATTGAATCTGTTGTTTGTCAGGAGAACCCTGACTAATGCAGTGTGCTAAGGTGATCCATACAGACATCTTCAGGGCCCTGTGGGGAGATGTGGAAAGGGAATCTAGAGGGACTGATGGAGACACCCTCACCTCACTAGCAGCTCATGCCTCTGCACAGTGTACTACTGAAGGCAGTTCTTACCAGAGTGGCATCTACTCTCAGGAACTTAATACTGACACTTGAACTCAGCCATGGCCCAATCCTTAGAACACGGGAATCAGCAGGCACTACAAATGCAGTTTCTCTATTCCCACTCCCATCCCAAAGGCTATCTGTTATAAATTCATGAGCGCACTTCAGTTCACCTCATGGTAATATTTAAATGTCTATCTGTACAAATATTCTATTACAACATCATGTTTTTAAATATATGAAAGTCATTTTAGAAAATAGGAAACATAATCACTATTAATGTTCTTTTCAATTATTAATAAAAGTAGCAGAGAATTAAAAGTAAAATTATATAATCAATATATAATGGTAGAATATAAATTTAAAGAAAATCTGTTCTATTTAGAAAACAAAATATTATAAGATAAACTAATAAGTAATTAAAATTAGTACATATGGAGAAGGAAGAAAGGAATGATACTAGAAGTAAGACTTTTCTGGGTAAATTTTATTTTGTATTTTATCACAAATTTTATTGAAAGTAAGTTTCTAAAAGTTTCTAAACAAACAAGTGTATTTAAGATCTTGGTGTGTTCAAGGCTGTACCACAAGCCAGCATCTGAACTCAACAATGTGCTGCAGATGGCAGAGCTGCAAAAGTAGAACTTCCCAAGTTCTGGGGAGCCAGAGTANCAGCATTCAGACCCACCCCTTGGGGACTGGGCCAATACACAGGCAATTCTTTGGCCTGCTTGCTCAAGATCCTGATAAGTCACGCACTCATTGCTAAATGGTCTCTCTGAACATGTGCTATGTCCCCTCATTAAAGAGTGGGGGTCCCACCCACTTTCTCTCTCTCTCTTCACCCTTTCCTGTCTCTTTTTCTCTTCCTCTCATATTCCTCCTCTCCTCAGCCTTTATCTCCAAAGACNTTTTTCCTCACCAATGAGCTGCTGCAGACAGGTTTTCCCTCTTCTCTCAGGTAGGCGTTGGTGAGTTTGGTGTGGAGAATGCTGAGTATTTGTATTGGAACTCTCACAGAAGTGCTCTTAGCTTGAACTATTATTATTAATATAAATTCAGATGTTGTACTTTCTCTAAATTACAGATCAGAAAAGAAATGGCAGAATTATGTGTCTTCCATGCTCCCGTGGATTGCCTTGTTTCAAGCACTTGCCACAAATGATTTATGGGTATTTATATGCTAGAGAATTAAGGGAAAAACCAATTTATTTTACTCAAATTATTTATTTTATAATTTTTATCTTAAGATACACAAAATTTTCAAGTTGTTATTCTTTAATATCAAATGTTGAAAGACAAGATTGAGTTTTAAAAATGGTTACAGAAATGTAATTATATTTCTACAGCAAAATTCAGATTGGAGGGATGGTAGAAAGAGGTAAGGAGAGGGAGAAACAGCCTTTGGAGGATGGCTCTATTTCATTACATTACTTTGGAAGCACTGCCATCTAGTGGGCATGTGTTACTAATGTACTACTACATAAGTCTGGATGTCAGAATTCACTGTAATTTCAAAATGAAAGTCTAATTACATAAAGAAAATAAAAAGAATTTATAGCAATTGAAATTCAGTAGGCACTCTCAGACATCTATTCATCTGTCGGTGAAATTCAGAAGAGAAATTGACTTTTTAAGCTCAAAGCACCACTTATTGCAGAATAAGGAAACTGTCAGCAGTTTGCCCTTGGGGAAGGTTAAGCAGGCAGAACCACTCAGAGGAGCAAATGGCTTATAGTAATCTACGCTCACATCCATGTTGAAGAACTTGATCCCAAAATGTTTGATGTTTTGTATTTGTTTTCCTCTTACTACCAATGTATTTATCTAGAACAAATTTTGAGGCTGATTAACGTAATGGTGTTAACCTTTCTGGATGCTTTCATTAGCATGTATTAATATTATATGATAATAAGTTTCATAGTGACATTTGTAAGTATATGTAATGTATTTTGTTCATGTTTGTACCCCCATGACCTGCTTTTCTACCCCTCCAGCTGACTGATATCTTTTGGCAATAGATAGTTACTTATTTCACGTTACAGTTATTTATTAAGGTGCCATGTGAATGAATGCAAAATTTGACCTTGTAGTTTACAATATAGCTTTTATATTGCTATTATTAATTCTGATTACACATATTAATATTTTCCATAAAAGTGCCTTTGTTTTCATAGAAAATTAAACTTATAAGTGCAATTTTATATGAACAATAACACTAGTAATGACTAACTTATTGAAATCCTTACTATATCCACTTTACTCTTTATTGAGCCACATGGGTCTTACAGGCGTATTTTAGTCCTGACAAACAGAGACACTGCTGGNTTTAAATGCACATTGGTTGCTTGGGTCAAATGAAGGGTATAAATTTATTTGAATTTATTGAGCAGTTACAATGTCAATAGCACGGAGGAATAATATACTTTAAGAGCATGGGTTAGTCACAAAAATACAAATTAACAATATAATTGGAGGCAATGGGCTCATATACTTGCTTTGAAAACATTTCAAATTTAACTAATATTTCTTTCCAGGCTGAAAGTCTATACTATCAAAGATTGTAGCAAGAAAAATCATAGAATGAATTCAGAAATCTGAGAAATACTTAAAAGGAAACAATTTACAAAGGTTTGACAGGGCCTGGGAGCTGAGAGGACCAGTTTATACAAGAAAGGTAGCATCTCAGTTCAGCAGTATGAAGAAGGGGAGAGGGAGTAGTGCCTGGACGAAAGCAGGGAGAGCATAGAGATAGCCTTGACCAAGTCAGAGATGATGCACTGGGAAGACACTGGGAATGTGGGACTGATTGCAATCTCTGCCTTCCCTCTGAGGCCCATACCTCCAAAATCCTATGAAGCAGTTGCTATATTATCTATTGAATCTGTTGTTTGTCAGGAGAACCCTGACTAATGCAGTGTGCTAAGGTGATCCATACAGACATCTTCAGGGCCCTGTGGGGAGATGTGGAAAGGGAATCTAGAGGGACTGATGGAGACACCCTCACCTCACTAGCAGCTCATGCCTCTGCACAGTGTACTACTGAAGGCAGTTCTTACCAGAGTGGCATCTACTCTCAGGAACTTAATACTGACACTTGAACTCAGCCATGGCCCAATCCTTAGAACACGGGAATCAGCAGGCACTACAAATGCAGTTTCTCTATTCCCACTCCCATCCCAAAGGCTATCTGTTATAAATTCATGAGCGCACTTCAGTTCACCTCATGGTAATATTTAAATGTCTATCTGTACAAATATTCTATTACAACATCATGTTTTTAAATATATGAAAGTCATTTTAGAAAATAGGAAACATAATCACTATTAATGTTCTTTTCAATTATTAATAAAAGTAGCAGAGAATTAAAAGTAAAATTATATAATCAATATATAATGGTAGAATATAAATTTAAAGAAAATCTGTTCTATTTAGAAAACAAAATATTATAAGATAAACTAATAAGTAATTAAAATTAGTACATATGGAGAAGGAAGAAAGGAATGATACTAGAAGTAAGACTTTTCTGGGTAAATTTTATTTTGTATTTTATCACAAATTTTATTGAAAGTAAGTTTCTAAAAGTTTCTAAACAAACAAGTGTATTTAAGATCTTGGTGTGTTCAAGGCTGTACCACAAGCCAGCATCTGAACTCAACAATGTGCTGCAGATGGCAGAGCTGCAAAAGTAGAACTTCCCAAGTTCTGGGGAGCCAGAGTANCAGCATTCAGACCCACCCCTTGGGGACTGGGCCAATACACAGGCAATTCTTTGGCCTGCTTGCTCAAGATCCTGATAAGTCACGCACTCATTGCTAAATGGTCTCTCTGAACATGTGCTATGTCCCCTCATTAAAGAGTGGGGGTCCCACCCACTTTCTCTCTCTCTCTTCACCCTTTCCTGTCTCTTTTTCTCTTCCTCTCATATTCCTCCTCTCCTCAGCCTTTATCTCCAAAGACGCTCTCTGTGTCCCTTCCCACCCCTCCCCCAATAAATTCTCCATGTGAGTTCTGTCATATGGCATGGCTTTCNAGGGCCCCTTGGCTCCAACCCAAGACAACCTTTCTGCCATTTTTAAAAAACAACATTTGGTGCCATGAACTTGACAGGCTCTCTTGGCAGTTCCTCCTGCTGGTGTGCAGTCTGAGGCATGCCATGATCCTGGATTCAGTCTACCTGCAACAGACTAACCTGGCTCACCCCGATCGATCGCTCAGCACCCCATTCACCGATGGCAATTGCAAAAGTTTCCACTCAGTCATTCAAAACATTTTCATGATTCGGAATGGGGCTTGCAAATTGGAGCTCTGAGTCAAGGCCAGCTGTGCACTCAGGCTGCCAGATGTGCTGTTGCCTCAGCCTGGTGGGGTTACCGACGGGCAGGCAGCAAGGAGGCTGACTCCCCCCTCCCCCCACACTGTGGGGTTGGCAGTAAGCTCCTAACTGGGCCTTGGGAGCAGAGCAGGGTCGTGCTTGTACCCCACTGCCTGAAGGATGAGGAAGTGACCATTATCACCTGTCTGGTACTCTTAGAAGCAGAGGTATCTCCAGTCGCAGCCCTAAAGGCTATGGCTGGCTCCCTTCACATGACCCCATCCCACCACCCTTGGAGCTGCAATCCTACGGTTTCATTAGGCCCAATTGCACCTCGGCAATCCCATTCCTGACGGTTTTCTATGGATGAGACCCATTTTAGAGCTCAGTTTTCGCCCTTGCCTTCTGGCCTCTACAAAAGCCCTGGTACCAGGCGCCCAGTCTCCCCTGGCTTAGCCAGGCTAATCCTGACCCCTGTTGAGTGTGGTGTTAAGCCTCTGAATGGCTTGATCCTCCTTTGGTCCTCCCTTTAGTCCTGGGGAGGCTCACAACAACAGGCTTCAGTGACTCATTTTCCACCGCTTTCATCGTGTCTTCTACACCCTCTCACTCTCCCTTGGAATGCCTCTTACAAATCTTCCAGCCCTTACACCTGGCACCCGACCTCAATGGCCCTAAACTTATTCACTTTGCAGTCAAAGTTGGCCTCAATACTCCTTGGATATCAATCCAAATGACTGCTTAATGGCCCCCTAGATCCCAAAATTTTTCGAGTCCTTTATGACTATTTTGAGCGATGGGGAAATGGAAAGAGATTCCTCCTTCCCTACATTATGCCTCTTCTTTTCTCTCTCACTTCCCTTCCCTCTCNTCTGCCTGCCTCTCCCAGGTCCCCACTCCGACTGGGTCTTCCACTCCTTCACTCTTTCACTCTCTGACTCTTGCTCTCCCCCTCCTGATAAACCTCTTGCACTAACTCTTTTGTGTGTGGTGTGTTTGTTTAGTGGAATACCTTGGCAGGGCCTTTCAAGGGTACCCACTTTATGCCAGAGCCTCACCTGACTGCTCCACCCTGCAGCAGATCTGTTCTCTTCCACCCCTAACAAATCTGCTTTCTCTGTCACCAACAACTTTGCCTTCAGTCTTCTTCGGACCAGACAGTTGGGAAACTGAGAAAGAATTCTCTACTTTCTTTCTTTTTCTTTGCTCCAAAGACCTGTTTATGTCTGTCTACTCTCTCTCTCTAAATGTCCTGTCTGTTTGCTGCAATGTGTGAATCAGAGATGGAGAAGCCAGCTTCATCTTGCTCAGCATACACTGGTTCTCCCTTTTTTCTTATTTATTCAATTCCTGTTTAGTATATGTGTGTGTACATATGTGTGTGTGTGTGTGTGTGTGTATGTGTGTTTGTGTCTGTACGTGTGCATGTGACTTGGATTTAACTCTGTAGGTGTGAATGTAAGCTAGCTTTAATTCTGCATGTATGTGTATGTAACATGGATTTTTTTATGTGTACATGTGTATGCAACTATTGTAAAAGAAAAAAAGTTTTAAACAGTAACCACATGGCTGTCCTCCATCTTGGCTGGTGACCTCATCATAATGTAGACAGCCACATGGCTGGCAGCCATCTTTTACTAAGGCTTACTAAGGTTAAAGAATACATTTAGTCCTAATGACTTCTCTGTCTATTTTATCTTCTTCTAGAGTAAGGAAGCAACAAGCCTCAAACATTTTGGATTGGTATGGACTTTTGTATGATGATAGAAATATAATGCTACATTTGATTCAACTCTGGTTTATCATATACTCTATATTATAACAGAAATTTAAAGTTATAAAGATCTATTCAGATTAACAAAAGCTAACTTAGAGGTTTACTTAGAGGTGCCCTTACCTTGCCCTTGGTGTTCAACACCAAGCTTCTAGAGAATTTAAATAAATGATGGCATAGGTTTGATAAATACGGTATTTGATAAACAAGATAGATATTCTATAATGGAGTTTCTGGTCTCCTGAGAGGGTCCTTTTCTCAGAGTTTGCCAATGCACAAGCCCCTTTTCTCAATCTTATGAAAGCTGCTAATACATTGAACACTGATAGGGAACACAAGTCGATAGTCAGTCATTCATACCTAATAGACAGTCCTCAAATGCTCAGAGATCTGCAGAACATGACATGTAAAATGTTTAATTAAAAAACTTTTCATGATAGACACGCTGGCACCTGGCAGCACCTTTATCTCCTCCAAAGAAGATGGATGGACACAGAAGAACCTCCATCCTGAACTTCCTCCAGAGTGGCAAAGCCAGACACTGAGCAAAAACTGCCTTTTGCCTCGACTGCTGCCAGGGCCTTCTTCAGACCATGGACAACAGAACTCTGGGGAATCCATTGCCTCTCTTTTGCCTAGACAAGGTAGGCTGGTCCTCCTCACTGATTCCTACCCTACAACTGTTGGATCTTCTGAGGCCTGTCAGACCGAGGCCTGGCAGCTGAAGACCAATGTTGTTGCCCTGAGACCCCTGCCCTCAACAACCATGGAGGATCCTGGGGTAAGTCTCTGTCACTTTCAATGGCCAACTCAGGTGAAATTTATCCTTCTCAGAACTCTGATGCCATTTGACAACCAGGCTTTGTCAGTTCAACAGCAGCAACCAAGGCTTCAGCTGCCTTCTCAGTTCTCTATGTAAAATTCACAGGGTTTACTTAGAGTGAATACTAAGTCTAGACACAGTTCACCTTGCTACCAGACAAAAAATAGATAAACTCACTTTGCAATGATTGCTCTCAGTGGTCAGCCACCTGTATCTCCTGGTAAATTCAATAAAAATAAGGTGCTTTAAGGTTTGTTTATGTAAAGGTAGAAAAGTTGTCTCTCTTCTGCTCATTTACTTATCCTTCTCAGATCTGATGGTGTTTGATGACCAGGTTACTAATAGATTTGCCAGTTAACAGCTGCCCCCCCCACATTAACAAGCATATAGAAACCTCCCACCCTTTTGCTATGACAGACACCAAGATATAAATCTGTTCCAGTTGCTTTACAGACACTTGCAGGTTCTTGTACAGGTCCACCCCTCCTGCCAGACTCATACCAAGGCAAACCCAGAGGGGGTCATCTAGATATGCCAGCCCCTATACCAGCTCTGAGAATGCCAACTGGGCAAATACTGGCAGGTTAACTTCACTCACATGCCAACTCATAAAAACTCTATTGTCTCCTAACTTGTTGACACTTTTACAGGATGGATAGAGACATTTCCCACTTCCAGAGAAACAGCAGATATGATGGCTCAGGTACTCCTGAAGAGCACATCATCCATCAACTTGGCATGTCATCTCCCCGAGCTCCTGGGACTTCACTGGTGGTACTACCTCTCCAGGCTCAAGCAGGCACCTACCCAGCAACTGGAACCTAGTTTGCCAAGATGTCTCAATAAAGGGCATATCTACTCTTGTGCCTCGCTCATTCACCCTTGCCTCTTCTATACAACCAGGGCACTTCTCTGTTCCATTCTTTCTNGCAGTTATCACTCTTCCCATGGCTAGCCCCACTCATGAGGCCAATGATAACAATTTATTTTTTCTCCTAGCCACTTGTCTTCTCAGCTCCCTTAAGGAACAGATGCCTGAGGTCTCCACAATGACAGCTAACTGAATGCTCCTTCACTCACTTCCCGCTGTGCATGATCCTGACTCCCAACTTCTCCCTCCTACACTTTGTCCCAAGTCAGCAGGAAGCAGTTTTGAGAATTCAGGGCCCCTCATTTCTGCCCCACTTACCTTCTATAACTCACTCTTTTCATAATGATCAAAAGAGAGGAATGTTAGCATTCAGACCCACCCCTTGGGAACCTCGCCAATATACAGGCAATACCTTGACCTGCTCAGGGTCCTGACAACGTCATGCACTCATTGCTACATGTTCTCTCTGCACATGTGCTACATCCCATCATAAAAGGGTAGAGTTCCACCTGCTTTCTCTCTTTCTCCCTCTCTCTTCCCATGAGCCCACATCTGTACCTCCTTTCTTCCCCCTTCTCGTCTCTTCTTCTTTTCCTTATTTTCCTCTCTCATTCCTCCTCTCCTCAGCCCTTATCTCCTGAGGTACACTTTGTATCCCTGCCCCCCAATAAATTCTCCATGTGAGTTCTGTCATGTGGCATGGCTTTCTAGGGCCCCTTGGCTCCAACCTGTCAAGGCTGCCTTTCCACCATTTTTATAACACAGAGGATAGTCAATGAGTCCTTTTCCCTCTGTTGGATTTAGTTTTGCTTTTATCTGATGGTAACTGTGTCCTAATTATTTCTTATTGAAATAAGGAAGCATATATAATTCACTTTAGATTTTATAAGAGCCCACTGATAAAAGATTTTGGATTTTTAATGAGAACTTGAACTTTTAAAAAATGGAATGTGTTTGTATAGGTGTTTTGTTTTGTTTCATTGTTTGAGGCTGGGTCTTACACTGTAGCCTTGACTGCCCTGTACCTCACTATGTAAACCAGGATGCCCTCATACCCTACCTGTCTTTGTTTTCAAAGTGCTGAGATTAAAATTGTTTATCACAATTCCCAATTGAAATCTTTGGAATTTTAAAAAACAATTGGGGTGTGAATAGTTCTACTGTATTATATATAAAATACTAACACAAGATTTTGGAGACAATCAAGAAAGAGATGGTTATGATGTTACAGTGATGTGTTTGTGTATCAGATTGACAGAGGAGAGATTACTTTAGTTGATTTTTATTTTCAACTTGACCTCAATTGAGAAATTGTCCCCATCAAATTTGACTTGTGGGCATGCCTACGGCAATTATCTCTACCGGTGATCACTGTGCAAGGGCCCAACACACTGTGGGTGGTACCATCTGTACTATATAGGACAGTAAACTGAAAGGCCAAAGAGCTAGCCAATAAGCAGTTTTCCTCCACAGTCCCTGCCTCTGTTCTGTCTTAACCTTGTGCCTTTATACAATGATGTACTATGGTTAAGATGTCTCCCTCTCCCATCAGTTCAACAGAAAGCAAACTAGAATATGTAAAAAGTTGGTGATGTGATGATACAGAAAAACAATTAAGTGCTGTCAGAAGGCAGTCATATCTGAGGAAAAATAAAGCTTCAAAAAAATCTTAAACTTCACCAAGTTGAACTGTTTTTATAATAGCCTCTTGAAAATATTCTGAATATCATAAGCTGTAATGAAGAAAACTAGCAGAATTGCAAATAATTAAGGAACCAACACTTTTGCATATCAGTTACAAATTAAAAAATAATAATTAAGAATTTATATGTTTTACTATGACAGGCTAAAGAAGAAAACACTTTTACATAAAAATTCCATTTGGTAAACATTGAAGAAACTTTAAAAATTACTATACTGCAAGCTTTAATTAAGTAGTTGATTCAGACAACTCTCTCTCTCAGTGAAAGACTGAATGAGAACCTATACAGAATCAATGTCAATATCCTAAGAAATGCAAAAGCATTCTGACACAAAGCCACAGAGAGCACAGGACACTAGCCGTGATGTGTGCTCAACCTAGAAGTTAAGCCTGGAATTACATGCCTTTTGAGATAATCTGATTTTATAGGAAAAATAGGATATAAGGATATTGTTAAAGTAGTTTCCAGGCAGACAAANAATTCCAAGATGCCAGGTATTTAGAGGATAGCTGACCTCATTTCTACAAGAGGTTCCCAATTTTTACAATGAAAACCAGAGGGGAAATAAGAAGAGATTCCAAGAGGCACCAAATCAAAGAAGATGTGTAGATGCCAAAGAAACCAACATGCCATGCAACTTAAAAGCACATCCAGCTAGTATTTCCTGCCTACCTACTAGAGTGGCTAAAAATAAAATGAGGATTATTTCTAGTGCTTTCAGTTTAGTTCCTTTTTTCACAACTCTCACATAGTCTCAAACCTTGGTGTTATTTTTAAAGACATTTACATTCTTAGCTTGGGGAGATTCAATGCAGCCAGGTGATCTATGAAAAGATGGGTCTGGTGCCATCCATGATTCATTCTCTCTCTCTCTCTCTCTCTCTCTCTCTCTCTCTCTCTCTCTCTCTCTCTCTCTCTCGTGTGTGTGTGCGCGTGCGCGCGCGTGTGTGTGTGTGTGTGTAAAGATTGTTTTGCTGTTTGTAGAGGTTTTGTTATTGGATCTTTCTATCCTCTTAATGGTATAGTGTCCCAACCTGTGGGACGGAACATGGACACGACCACCTAGAGAGGAGGAAAAGGACAGGAGAGGAGAGGAACAGACCACAAGACAGTAATTCTGATCAAGTGGCAAATTTTATTTTTTTCATGCTGATATTTATACTTGATGAAGGCAGAATGTTTGGTTAGCTACTCAGGGGGTGTGAGGGAGAATGGGGCTAGGTTGCTAGGTGACCTAAACGCAGAATATTCTGCAGGTGCAGGGATTTATGGCAGGGTGGAAAGGACAATAAATTTGGATGGCTGATTATTGTCAAGGCGACCAGGAAACCTCAAGCTACCTTGGGACCAGGTATAAACTCCCTAACTGTTCTCAGAACTGTTCTCAGGAACACATCTGAGACCAAGTGTAAACCTCCTAATTGTTCTCAGGCACTCATGTTCTGTTCTTGGTCATTGGCAGTAGGTTTCCTACTATGTACTTAAGAAAGATTGTTATTAACTCTAAATTACCTATGAATAACAGCTATTCTTTAGCAAGCTATGTATTATGCTTTATTCTTAAAACTAAATCACAAATCCTGGCTAAGGCTCTGGCTCCCAGCAGTATCGTAATGAACATTTCATTTTAATTTAAGAAAGCCCAATTTCCTATTGTTTTGTTTTGTTTATTGGGTTGTGGGTTTTGCATTGTCTAAAAAGATGTATCTTCAATATCTACATTTTCACATGAATTATTTTCTAGAAGTTTCACAGTTTTGTTTTTATGTTTAAATCTGTAATACATTTTAAGCTAACTTTTGTCAAACATGCAAGCTGGTGTCTNTTCATAATCTTCTGCAGATACAGTTATTCCAACACCATTTGTTGGCCCTCCTTTGTGTTCACTTGATCTATCTTCCTGTTGCTTGGTGACACCATACTCTTGTGACTAGTTACTGTTATAGCAATTCTGGAAGATGGGTATCATTGCATTGGCTTTCTAAGTTTTTGCTTCCTACATAAAATTTAGAGTCTGTTTGTCTTTGTGTCTTTAACATTGCTTGGTGGGATTTTAATTGATATTGATAACAAGCTGAATCTACATAAACTAACTTAGAATGAACTAATTATCTGATTGTGCCACTCAATTTCCTCAGAATATTCATTTAGCATCTTTTCCATTTTGATGGACTGGGCAACAATAATATGATGTGGTTTTTGTTGTTATTGTTGTTGTTGTTTTTGAAGGGTTTAGGAGGTTGTTTTGTTTTGTTTTTCATTACAGATAAATTTAGGACTAGTCACTTGTTTTCTTTGTTAGACTAGACAGAAGTTTACAGATTTTATTAATTTTTTTTCAAAAAACAAGTTGTTGGTTTCCCTGTAATTTCTTGTCTGCAGTTTTGTTGATTTCTCCTTTAATCAATATTGTCTTTTCTTGTGCTTATCTCAAATACATTTCTCTTCATTTCTTGTTTTCTCAAGATTAAGTTTGGATTATTGATTTTAGTTCTTTTTGTTTTAGAAAACGTATGTTAGAACATATGCATGAAACCTTATAAATGTGTTGTTTTACCACCCTCTATTACAAGACTCAGTCGATCATAATGTGATTTCTTTCTTGTCCCATTAATGTTCAAAAGCATACTTTGTGTAATTCCTATTCTGTTCTTTTGAATTTGTTAACATGTGCCCTTGTGTTTATATACTGTTNCTCTTCAGTTCCACTATTTTGGATGGAGATTTAAATCTGTTCCACAAGTTGTATTTCTAAATATTTTGAAATTTCATAAGATTTTTCATGAAAGGAGAGAATGAGAGGGCATTTTAGAAAATGCCCACTATCATTATTAACTTGGCTCCATTGCTCTTTATTAAAGACACATCCAAAAGGGTGAGTGACAGTAGGTGACAAGGACTGTCTAAGGTTATATAAATGAGGGTGTAAGCATGGGGTGAAAAAATGGGGCCTTTTGGTTTGACAAAGAGCTTATATGTTGCCATGTTATAGTTTTTATAGAATAATCACAGTCACACAACGTTATTATCTAAAAAAAGTTTAAAATAATGTTAGATACAATAGAAAAATTTATCTTTCTTTTCTGATTTTCATTCCTTGTCTCCTCTATACAGGATGGCTTCAGGTCCTTCTATTTGCATAATGATTTACTGTTGTTTTAATCTGTGTTCTTTTCTTTTTAGACATATTTATTCTATTTTGTGTGTGGGGGTGTTTTGCCTACATATATGTATATGTAACATGTGCATGGCTGGTGTCCATGGAGGTCAGAAGAGGGTACTGAGAAGCCTGACACTTGAATGACAGAAGGGTTGAGTTGTCATGTGGGTGCTAAGAACCAAGCTGAGATCGTCTAAGAACAGAAAATNCTCTTAGCTTCTGAGCCTTATCTCCAGCCCCTTAACACGTTTTCTTTTTTTTTTTTTAAGATCTATTTATTATGTATACAGAAGAGGGCGCCAGATCTCATTACAGATGGTTGTGAGCCACCATGTGGTTGCTGGGAATTGAACTCAGGACCTCTGGAAGAACAATCAGTGCTCTTAACCTCTGAGCCACCTCTCCAGCCCAACACCGGCGTAACACATTTTCTTAATGCCTTTCTTTAAAACATTCCCCCTAATGAAGAGAAAAAAAAATAGTTGGAACAAGTATTATGGGCTGCAGACAGAAGTACATACTGATATAACGCTATGTATTTTTACCACTATCTAGCATGTATAGCATATATTCAAAACTTGAAATGATATAGCACAGGAAACTCCTAAATGGAAAGATCAACTAGATGGAAGAATTCTATATCATTTTACAATATTCATTGCTGCCTGTGGGAGGAAGTCTATGCTTTTTAACCCCAATGAGAGCTTCTACCTCTGCAGCAGAATTGCTGATACTACCTGAGCATAACAGCAGGGGATTGACATTAAATCTCCAGAGATAATTCTGACCAGAATTCACCAACTGCATGTTGAGCTGTGTGGTTTTCTTTGCTCATTCTGAAGCTATACAAATCTCCCAAGCTCTGACAGCAGTAATAATACAGATGCTATTTATCATTTTTATTAGAAATTGTCTAGTTATTTGTCTTAAAGTAAATTTAATCTAAGGGCTAATACCTTATTTATTTATTTACATAAGGGCTACCTCTGGGAAAAGAGTTGTAAATTGCTTCCTAAATTTTGGACATTTTACTGCTCATTAGATTCTCTACCAAGTATAATGAAAGGGCTAGAAATAAGAAGAATTTATCTGAGAAAAACAATTGTCACAATGATTAATATAGGGGCTAACAAAATCTTGCCAAATATATAGGGCTTTTCTTTATAAAAATGATTCTTTGTAGTCCATTTTACATTACAGAGTTCATTATAATTCAAAACTGTTTTCTTTATGTTGGATGCCTTATTTACTTTATGATGAAGAGTTCATATGTACAAAGAATTTCAATTTATATGAGGCTTCAGTACCCAAGGATGCTTAAAAATAGGTTTGGTTGCCTTGAACAAAGAGTCACTGTGTTTGAAAGCTGTGAGTTTTCTCAATTTTTTTTTACAAATATAAAAACCAATCTGTAATACTAGGCTGTCACATGAAGAATCAGTTCTAAAGCTTCTTGTACAAGCACCATAGCAAATTCTGAATTTATATCTGAAAATATAAGCTAGACAAAAGATAGATCATGTGGCAGCAGATATTTGATAATGCTTTTTTTCCTTAATTTATTTACAGGACCATGAAATTAGTGAATAATAAATTAGTGAAATGATGGAGCACTCCTGAAGGTGCCTGCTAAGGAATATGGAGAGACAGTATGCATTAAGATAAAGTAGGTAAATTAATAGCCATCAAATGAGGGTTTGGGATAGGGCTCAGACCTGCAGTGCTTGCTCAGCATTCCTGAAAACCTGGATTTGACTCCTAGCAAATGCCACCCCAGCAAAAACCAATAAATCCATAAGGAGGATTACCTTGTCTGGGATGGAGATTACGTTAATTATTAAAAGTGCAAGAGTCATTTACAAAAATGGCAAGAACTCACCTTCTCCCAAACAACCAATAGAAACCAAGTTTTGAGGAGGCAAAAAGTCAAGAACATGCTTCATGAAGCAGTTGTAATTTCTGCAAGGGGTTCCCAAAATCTGTCCTTCGGAGCAAGTGAGGGAAGGAGCGTCTCCTTCCAGTCAGCCAGTGACTGGAGTCTTCAATGAACAGTAAAATGGCTTTCTTTTTTTTCTACTCAAATAGGACAAGTGTGCAGGAGAAGAGAAAAGCTAGAGGTGGGAAGAACCTGCCCTGTCTTCCTGTGGTGGTGAAAGTGAATAAGGCTTCAGAACAAACAGCAAACACCTGATGAAAACAGACTCTGGTCTCACTAGGTGGTTATTGTAAGTGTTACAGCTCTAAGGGAAAAGGTTTCCCCAATGCTAATATTACAGCTCTGAGGGGAAAGGTATCCTGGCTATTGGGATCCAAGCAATACCACAAAGTCACACTACACAACAAACCTCACACAAGAGGTTTATTGGGGAAGAACAGGAGGATGACTGTCTCTGCAAAGAGAGAAACAACAGAGAACTTTAATGGGAGGAGGACTTATATAAGGTTTCTTGGGAGCAGAGTTTTCTATGGAGGAGATTTTCAGGATGGGGATTTCCAGTCCTGGGTTTGGGGCAAGCTTGGGGATTGGTGGGATTTCAAGCTCAGGGATGGTGGGATTTCAACCCCAGGAATTGAACTGGGGCTTTTACTCAACAGTCCCCATTTTTTTGTTTACTATTGAAAAGCAATAAGGGGTTAAGAATGAGGGCAACTTAATCATTAAACTACTTCTTCTTTATAGGGGTGTCAAGGTCCATTGGGTAAGTTTGATCTTCATACTCAAGAGTGTAATTAGGGGTGGTAGACCATAGTTAGGGCTGATAATCCTGAAATAGCAACTGAATAAAGGTCTGGTTAGAAATTTTTGGATATGCTGTTGAAGAAATCTAGACAAGAAATTTATGAGACCACATCCCAGCCCACACCTCTGGAGGAAGCCTTCTTTTCCACCATAGGCCAGGCCAGCATCCTGAGCCCCAAGTAAGACTGCCCCCTACCCTGCCTTGACTTGACCAGCATAATTCTAACTCTGCCTTGTCTCTTCCTCACCATATCTCAGCCCACACCTCTGTATGAGCCTTCCACCCCATCAGAGGCCATACAAGCTCCCTGAAAACCAGGTAAGCCTCCATTGCACCCCTCCTGCCCTGCCTGCACCCACTCAGAATAGCTCCAAGTCTCCTCCTCTCCTTGTCACCTAATCTAAGCACACACTTCCAGCAGAAACCTCATACACCACTAGAGGCCAGACCAGAATCCTGAACCGTAGGTAAGACCACCCCACCCCATCCATGCCTGCTCAACATAACCCCAAATGTCCCTCTTCTCCTTGTTACCACATCCCAGCCCACACATCTAGTGGAAGCCTCCTCTTCCACTAGAAGCCAGGCCAGCACCTGAAACCCAGAGAATCCCAGGCAGATCAGAGTCCACACACATAGCAATAACTCCAGCCCCAAATTTGAGCAGGAACCCACTGCTTGACTAGAGGCTACCGAGACCCCAACATGGGCAAAGACCCTTTACTCAAGCACAGGCCATGACAGTCAGAAGACTAGAGAAGAAAAAAGAAACAAAGGAAGAAAAAGCCATCCAACAAAGACAAATCCAGAAATTGACACCTAGATGTATAAATACTCCAAATCTAGGTGCATAACTGTAAGTGTAAGAATACAAACAATAATAACCAGGGCAATATGTCACCACCAGAGACTAGCCATTCCACCACAGCAAGCACTGAATATTCTAACACAACTGAAACATAAGAAAATGACCTTAAAATCAACTTGATGATGATAGAGGTCCTTAAAGAGGAAATTAATAAATGACTTAAATAAATAGCAAAAAATATAATAAAAAATTGGAGGAAATCAATAAACTACTTAAAAATATCAAGAAAACCAAAAAGAGGGAAAGAAAGAAAATAGTTGACAGAAACAAATAAAACTATTCAAAATTTAAAAATGGAAATAGAAGTAATAAAGAAAACATGAACTGAGGAAATTCTGTAAATGGAAAATCTAGGTAAGCAAACAGAAACTACAGATGTAAGCATCACCAACAGAAAACAAGAGATAAAAGAGAGAATCTCAGGCATTAAAGACATGATAGAAGAAATTGATGCATTGGTTAAAGAAAATGTTAAATCTAAAAAAATTCCTGACCAAAAAAAAAAACAGGAAATCTGAGACACTATGAAAATATCAAAACTGAGAATAATAGGTATAAAAGAAGAAGAATTCCAGTTTAAAGGCCAAGGAAATATTTTTAACAAAATCATAGAAGAAAATTTTACTAACCTAAAAAAGAACATGCCTATAAAGGAACAAGAAACTTATAGAATACAAAATAGATTAGATCAAAAGATAAAGGTCCCTAGTCACATAATAATCAAAACACTAAACACACAGAACAAAGAAAGAATATTAAAAGCTTCAAGACAAAAATGTCAAATAACTTATTAGAATTACACCCAACTTCTCGATGGAGATTCTAAATGTCAGAAGGGCCTGGGCAGATGTGCTGTGGTCTAAGGGACCACAGATGCCAGTCCAGACTACTATACCCAGCAAAACTTTCAATCACCATAGATGGAGAAAAAACGATATTCCATGATAAATTCAAATTAAAACAATATCAATCCACAAATACAGCCCTACAAAAGGTACTGGNAGGAAAACTACAGTCCAAAGAGGTTAATTACATATACAAAAATGCAGGCAATATATAATCTTACACCAGCAAAATGCAAAGAAGGAAATCACCCACACACATGCACATGTGCATGCACACGCACACACACACTATCACCATCAACAACAAAATAACAAGAATTAACAATCATTGGTCATTGATATTGCTACCCATTCTCTGGTTTCCTGTCTTGACATTTGATTTATCTCTCACAATTACTCCTGGCATGGTGCCATCTATGATATTATATTCACCAGAACTGAGGCAATATTCCCTAAATAAATTAATTTACTTTATAATGAATGTAAACACAGGCATTTTGTTATACTAATATAGTTAGTTATCTTTCCTAAGTAAATCGTCTATTCCAGATAAAATAAAAATTGCCAATACCCTGCAGTTTTTATTAGTATAGCTGTGTAGTAGAGCTTGAAATCAGGCATAGGGATACCTCCAGAATTTATTTCATTTGTACAAAATTGTTTTAGCTATCCTGGATTTTTGGTTTTTCATATGAAGATGAGTATTGTTCTTTCAACGTCTGTAATGAATTGTGTTGGGATTTTAATGGAGATTGTATTGTAACTGTAGATTTCTTTTGGTAATATAGCCTCTTTTACCACAGTAATCCTACTGATCCATGAGCATGAGAGATCTTTCCATCTTCTGTAGGCAAAAGTTTGTCCGGTACTGGTCCTGCACCACTCCCACAGCCGCTTAGACCCAAGTAAACACACAGAGACTTACATCATTTTTAAACTATGGGCGTGGCAGGTTCCTCGCTAGCTAGCTCTTCCATCTTAAATTAACCCATTTTATAAATCTATGTTGCCACGTGTTCCACGTGGCTTTACCTGTGTGCCGTTACATGTTGTTTTCTAGATGGCAAAATGGCGTCTGCCCAGCTCTGATTTCTCTTTCTCTTCCCGTAGTTAGAATGTCCCACCTAACCTTATTCGGCCTCACCATTGGCCAAACAGCTTTATTTATCAACCAATCAGAGCAACACATTTTGAGAAAGACATTCCCATCAATCTTCTGATCTATTCTCCAATTTCTTTCTTTAAAGACTTGAAGTTCTTGACAGACAGACCTTTCACTTGCTTAGTTACAGTAACTCCAAAACATTTTCCATTTATCATTTATATATGGGAGAGCTACTTTT
>LZPO01066591.1:57196-75407 GCA_001675575.1 Neotoma lepida
ACTTTGACTTCTTCCTTTCCAATATTTACCCTCTTGGTCCTCTTTTGATGTGTTATTGCTCTAGCTAGAACTTCAAGTGTTATATTGAATAGAATGGAGAGAGTGGACAGTCTTGTCTTGTTTCATGATTTCCGTGGAATTGCTTTGAGTTTACATTTAATTTGATGTTGGCTGTTGGCTTCTTATATGTTGCTTTTATTATGTTTAGTTATGTCTGTTGTATCCCTGATCTCTCCAAGACTTTTAACATGAAGAGGTGTTAGATTTTGTCAAAGGCCTTTTTAGAATATCATGTGTTGATCATGTGTTTTTATTCTCTCAGTTTGTTTATATGGTGGATTACATTGACAGATTTTTCATGTGTTGAACTATTCCTACATCTCTGGCATGAAGCTTAGTTGATCATGGTGGATAATTTTTTTGATGTGTTCTTGGATTTGGTTTGCCAGTATTTTATTATTTTTGCATCAATGTTTAAGAGGAAAATTTGTCTGAATTCTTTCTTTGTTGGGTCTTTGTATGGTTTGTGTATCAGGGTGGCTGTGGCCTCATAAAAAGAATTTGGCAATGTTCCTTCTGTTTCTATTTTGTGAAATAATTTGAGAAGTATTGGTATTAGCTCTTCTTTGAAGGTCAGGTAGAATTCTGTGCTAAAATCATCTGGTCCTGGGCTTTCTTTGGTTGGGAGACGTTTTATGACTGCTTCTATTTCCTTAGGGACTATAGGTCTATTTAAATTGTTTATCTTATCTTGATTTAATTTAATTTTGGTAAGTGGCATCTATCAAGAAATTTGTTCATTTTTTTTAGATTCTCCAATTTTGTGGAGTACGGTTTTGGAAGTATGACCCAATGATTCTCTGAATTTCCTTATTGTTTGTTGTTATGCCCCATTTTTGTTTCTGATTTTGTTAATTTAGGTATTTTCTTTCTGCCTTTTAGTTAGTATGGACAAGGGTTTATCTATCTCTTCATGTTTTTAAAAACTAATACCACCTACTTAACCCTTAGATTACAAAGTTAAACTGCCATCATGAAGTACATTCTTGTATATAAGTATGTGGAGGTACAATGTAGCTGAAAGGTTTCTCCAGTACTGCCAGGCCCCCACAGTCCTGTAGCCTGCTTATAAAATAATCACTCAGAGGCTTATATTAATTTCCAATTGCATGGCATATGGCAGGCTTCTTGCTAGCTAGCTCTTATAACTTAAATTAACCCATTTTTATTAATCTATGTTTTGCCATGTGTTTCATGGCTTACCGATCTGCTGGCATGTTGTTCCTCAGGCAGGAGGCTGGCATCTCTCTGCCTCTCCTTTCTCTTCCTGTCTATCTGCTTGGATTTCTGCCTGCCTCTAAGCTGCCTTGCCATAGGCCAATGCAGCTTTATTTATCAACCAATCAGAGCAATACATATTCACAGTGTACAGAAAGACATCCAACAGCAGTACAGCTTTAATACCTTATCAAACAAACATTGTTTTTAAAATCCTATCTTTCATAAATGATGTTTTTATGATTTTTGTTTACAGGACATGAATTATCATACAAAAAATAGAGAAAATAGGTATAGAAGATAATCCCAGGTGAAGAAGAGATGGATAAAGGATTTATAGGGAACTGGATAAACCATTGACAGCCTGCTATAAAACAATTTTCCAACCTATTAGAACAGGCTATTGATTAGACGGGAGGGTCTCTTGGATGATAAACATCCATGTGTAAGAGTTTCCTGGACAGGTATAGATAGGAAGAAAGAGGGAAGCAGACAACAACTTCAGATATAAGAGATTTTCAGGTCATTTTTCTGTGCAGTGGCAGAAGTTGTACCACTGAAAACCAAGCATGCCAATTTGGGGCATTGAACTGTACTGAGGCCAAAATGTTTGTAGTAACAGAGAGAGGTTTTAGAAGCTTTAAGGAAATCTGAGTCCATGGAGGAAGAATGGAAGGTTTGTAAATTGTATTCCATTGGAGGGGGTTTCTATGAACTCCAATTCGAAGCTGAGAGGCAAGAGACAAGAACAGGAGGACATAGAGAATCTGTGAGACTTCCAGGACTGGGTTGAGAGACAGGAAGACCAAGTCCACAGAAGCTCAGATGCATTTAAGGAAACTGCAGGACTTAGTAGGAAGATCCTAAACAAAGGAGGCAAGGAAACAGGGAGGGTTCCAATGCAGGGAGAAAAGCAAGTGTCCTAATAACTAGAGAGTTTCCCATGTGATAGGTCTCAGAGCATGTAGCAGGCTCCAGGAGCCAGAGAGAGGACACTTTTCAAGTAGGTGAGGAAAGACATATGGTTAGAGCAGGTTTGGGGAAGAAGTGACTGAAGAGGCAGACTCAAGAATTTGGAACCAAATATGATGGGTGGTGGAAGTCAGCAGAAACAAAGATCCATACACACCTTAAGAGAGTCAAATCAACAACTTGAGTCAGTTTGAAATATTGAGATGTGGGCGTGGCTGAAAGGAAAGTGTGGCATACTCTATCAATGCTACCTGAAAGAGAGAGCACTTAGGAAGGGAGTAGTGTTTGGAGACCCCTGTATGTTAGGAGGTAGGATAGGTGGTGAGGAGAGAAGACAGTAGTGGGTGACCCAAAGGTTAACCATTTTATTCACATGTAAGAAGTCTGTCTGTGGCCAGAGCACACAGGCAATGTGCCCATTCATGGATAGTATGGTCTAATTTTTTCAATAAGCATTCATTAGGTGCAAAGGAAGGTCCCAGTTGGTGACTCAAGACCCCAAGTGCATATCCATTTTTTATGTAACATAGAGAGAGAAGGGGAGAGTTAAATCCAGAAGATGTAGGGCCAGNGTCTGGAGGAGGGCCACTTGAAGCTTATGAAACAGTTTGGCAATGGGCATGAGGAGGGGCTTATGTGNAGTGCCTCATATAAAGGGTGGGTGGGAAGAGAGAAAAAGGAGATCCAAAAGCATAAGAAATGAGCCATTCCTAGAAAGAATAGAGTTTCATCCTTGGTGGTAGGGACCAAAATGATTGAATTAGATGCTTCCTATCTAGAGTAAAGTCTTGTGAGTTGGAGTAATAGTTAGTCCCAGATAAGTTATCAGACAGTTGGACCTTAGAAGATGAAGCCTTATATCCCCAGTTAGACAGAAAGTTTATTAAAGTACAGGTGTCAGCCAGGCTAATTTTCAGGGACAGACCACTACAGGAGAAGGTCATCTACATATTGTACAAACTTGAATTTAGGAGGAGACAAAGAGAATAAGTCAGAGGTGAGGCCAAATAGATATGGGTTGTTCCAGAACCCCTGGAGTAGGACAGTCCAAATCAATTGGGTAGAAAGGGTGAGTGTCTGGGTCAGTTCAAGAAAAGACAAAGATAGTTTGTAACTGGGGGTGGAGAGGAATAGGAAAGAAGGCATCCTTGAGGTCTAGGACAGAGAAATGTGAGGTCCCAGAGGGGATGATGAAGTGAAGTGCATAGGAATTGGGTACAACAGGGTTAAGTGGAACCACTGCTGAGTTGCTAAGTCAGAGATGCTGAATCAAGCAGTAGGTTCTATTGGGTTTTTTAACTGTGAATATGGGGATGTGAAAAGAGAAAGAAGTGGGGCACAGAAGATTCTTTCTTAAGAGGTCAGAGATAAGAGGCTTAAGTCCCCAGAGGCTTTGGAAAAAGAATGTGCAATGAGCCTGGGTGATATAATTGGTAGGGCTTTTTAGTTGAATTGTGAGAGAGGGGTGATGTTTGCTATAAAACAGTTTGGAATGTCCCATATTCAGGGATTCACTTAGAAGGCTGGTATGGGAAAAGGTATTTCAGATTTTGTGATTTGGAGAAGAAGAAGAACAACTGGCAAGCCTAGGGTCAAGCAGATGGAGGAGTGAAGGAAATAGAGGCTCCCACTTTGGCTAGAAGGCCCCTTCCCAGCAAGGGTATAGAACAGATTGGTACTACTAGGAAGGGGTGGGTGAAGGGAATACCCCTAAAGATATAGCTAAGCAGTGAGGTTTGGTGAGGCTGGTAAGGCTGTCCCCCTACCCTGACAATAGGGGAACAAAAGGGAGAGTTGGGTCCCCTAAACTCTGCCAGTACTGAGTAGGTTGCCTGGTGTCCAGAAGGAAGGAAATGGATTACCCTGATACTGTGATGACTGCCCAAGGCTTCCTGTCAGAGATGGTAGTGGTTGGGTCAAGGGAACCTGAACCCCCCTCTGTCATCCATTGCCAGACCTAGGAGGTTATCTGGGGGATGATCTGGCCTTGATGTCTGTAGGAGGAGTGCAGCCGGCTAGCCTGATAAAAACACAGTTGTTCTTGCTGAGCCAACTTGGAGTCTGCTGCTGCACACTGCATCAGAATGCTGGGGGCCAATAAGAAAAAGACAAAACAGCTAAAAGAGTCTCTGGCTGTCAATGGGAAATCAGGAGGGGGTATTTAGACTCACCCCATATCCACAATAAATGAGCCTTTTGCTTGCTTCTCACTTGATTCCCAATGTCTTTGTCATTGACACCATGCCTTCTCACCCCCTCCCACAAGGGGTGTTCAAGCAATTCAGCCCATAACATCTGGTGCTCAAGAAGGGGCTGCTGCCCATGTGGGCATGGGCATTGATCCCATGTTGGTTAGAGTTTATTCCTTTTTGAGTCCTGATTTTTGTCCTTTGCTACTGATAGCACATGGATTGTTCCTAGGCCTGGTGCATACCCTGGCACTGTTCCTCTGAACATTTCCTTTCTTCCACAGTGTAGTTGGGCACCCCCTGATCATTGATTGCTCAGTGAGTTTTCCCCTAGGTGTTTTGTGTTTTCAATCCCTTTGGAGGTAAGTGCTGGAACCCCTTCCCCCTTTCCCTTTCCTTGTTTGTCTGTTTGTCCAGTTAGTGATGCANATCTTTTCAGTTTTGGTTCACCCTGCACCTCTAAATAAGGGCTGACCCCCAGGAGGTGGAACCAAGAGCAGCTCCTGATGACCAGTCCCCATCCAGAGATACTGTGGGCATGTGGGCATGCCTAATGAATGAAAGAAGTCCCCCACTAAGCACCAGACACCTGAGTCTGACACACTCTCTGTGACTGCTTGTCCTTCCTATTAATAATTATCATTTTTCAAGTGTCTGTTACAATACNTGTCACAACAATGGTCTATCAAGAAGACCACCCTCCAGGTACTCATGATGCTAGAGTCTCCTGAGTGTGGGCCTCCCCATAAGGTTATACAGGCTTGGTCTACAAAAATACATAAGGCTGACACATTACTACTGTCCCTCCACCCTGGCACATCTCCCAGAGTAGCAATCCTTTGAGGACTGGTAGTAAATGACAGGTAAGGACCTGTTCAGCAGGCCAACCTAAGACAAGCACAGTACTTATGCTGGATGCTCTCCAAGGTGGGGACAACAAAATTGAGGCATAGAACCTCCTCTCCCACTGAGCTGCCAAGAAAATAAATAAAAGGTGGATATATAGGAGGAGTGCAGCTGGCTAGCCTGATAAAACCACAGCTGCCCTGTTCTGGGTAGTGTGTATAGTCATGTGTGCTAGCTACTTCCCACCAATCTAACTTGGAATCTGCCACTGCACCTGGTGATTGGTGATGCATGACGATGAGGATGCTGGGGCCCAATGAGAAAGAGACAACACAGCTAAGAGAGTCTCTGGCAGCCAATGGGAAATCAGGAGAGTATTAGGCTTGCCCTATATCTGCAATAAACGATTCCACTGCTTGCTTCTCACCTAACTCTCAGTATCTGTGTCATTGATGCTGCACTTTCTCACCCCCTCCCCTAATGGGTATCAATAGGGTAACCTGTAACAGATGTCCTCACACTGTGAGGGACATGAGGGCAATTAACATCCCAATGTCCCCCTTTATAGCAACTTGGACATGGTCTAGGTGGTTTATTACTGCTNAAGCAAGCCCAGGCTCAATGACTTTCCTGACCACATTTGAAGCTCAGATCTGTTGTTTCTCCAGTTTTGGAAGGCAAGGCAAGGATCCTGGGTGGTTGCTATGGACAGCTTAAACACCTTAGCTAGCATCAGGTGTTTTTGCTTTCAGGTCTTTTTTATCTCTGACATGGTTGACCTTGAAGTGCCATTGCAGTCAGGGGTCCCCTCCATGAGTTTGGCCCTAATGTCAGGGAAACACTGGGAGAAGAAGTAGCTCATAATGAGGAGTTTCCTGTCTGGGATCTCAGGATCTAGATTGGTATATTGTAGGAGGGCCTTTGTAAGACAGTTCAGGAATTAATAAAGGTTTATGTGTTTATCCTGGATGACTTCTTGGATATTTTCAAATAATTTACAGCTTTAATGGTAGTCTTATGGAGACCAGACAGAAGGCAAGTTGCAAATTAGTCTCTGGCTAAAATTCCCACTGGGGAATTATAATTCCATTCAGGATCCCAGTCAAGGACTGCCTTAGCCCTTACTGGGTGGTCATTATTACATTGATGGGTTTCATCTGCATGAATGCTCTTCTGGTCCCAGACTCACCTATGCTCCTTGGGGAAAAGATTGTTGGTTAGAATCATCATATCAGCATCATGGAACTTGTGGTTGTAATACTGGATAATATATTGGAATTCTTTAATAAAGGTGGAAGAATTAGGAGCATAGGACCTCAGTCCTTTTTCTATTTCAGAGTGTTCACTTAATGAGTAGTGGATGTGTACCCTGACCAAGCTGCCCACAATGCAACCTGGAGAGGGAGAATCATGGCCAGTAGAGACCACAAAGAGAAAGGTAAAAGGGATCCCATGGCAGAGTGGGAGCAAGTAGCAAGACCAAGTACTGCCAATGGAGTGAAAGTAGCCACCAAGGGAAACCAAAGAAGCTGGAGAGGGAGAGNAGGGACTGTGAATTGGGGCCAATAAGGAGGAGGTGCAATCAAAAATGGTGGAGGAATCATCTGGTTTGAGTTTCATAGCTAAGAGCAGTTGTTTTGTTTTGTTTTGTTTTCCCTTTGGTTGGCTTATACCATGTGGTCATTTTAACCAAGATGGGAGAGAAGTTATATGACAAAATCCATCCTTTCCAACCCTAGCAAAGATGGCTGTCAGCCACTTGCTGCCTCCATCCCAATGTGGGGACAGCAGCTAAGATGGCAGCAAACCTTTAAGTTTCCTTTAAGATTACCTATGCATAGATTTTAAACTATCAACTTTGGCATTACCAGTTTTAAGTTAACCCTTTTGTTATAGATTTTACAGATTTTCAGTTGTACCCAATAGGCTTACAAATCTTGAGATATAGCAAGTTTACACAATAGTCTTACAAATCTTGAGAAAAAATTTATACCTTAGCAAAAGTTTTTGAGAGTGAAACCAAAACCCAAAGAGTGTGAGATGAGTAGCAGTAAGGTCCACTGGGAATAGTCTGCCATGTCTTTTGTTTTGCTCTTCTTTCTCTGTCACACAGTCAGGTAGATCACCTGATATGGGACAAAGATTTTGGAGGAAAACTTTAAACAAGCATGTGTAATTGAACGGTTCTGATCTTAACTGCCTGGTCCCAAATAATCACTCAGAGGCTTAGATTGATTACAAATGCTTGGCTGATAGCTCAGGTTTATTACTAACTAGCTCTTACATTTTAAGTTAACCCATATTCCTTATTTACACTCTGCCATATGGTGGTACCTTTATTAGCATGGCACAGTCATCTCTTGCTCACTCTGTGTCTGGCTGGTGACTCACATGTCCACCATGTCCACCCTTCTCCTTCACATCATCTTTAGTTTGGTCACCCTGCCTATACATACTGCCTGGCTACTGTCCAATCAGCGTTTTATTAAACCAATTTGAGTGACAAATCTTTACAATGTATAAGAGGATTGTTCCATAGCAAGCATGCTTGAGTCTAGAGGAGGGAGGTCCATACCCCAACTCTAGAGCCAGCATTTAATTAAAATGGGACAATATTTAATGTCACTCATACCCAAAAGACACTGAAAAGACACCCGAATCTCTGTAAAACTGAATCCAGTAAGCTGAGAACAAAGAAAGCTTAGAGACAGGAAAATTTTGAGTCCTGACTATGGAGAGAGGATGCTGCAGGAGGGAGCTGAGAGTCAAATCAGCAAGCAAGGAGTGTATGTGTAAGAGGCGTATGCATGCTGCAGCTGGCCTACTCCTTTGTTTTCTCCCCATCCTGCTATGTCCTGGTCCTGGCTTCCACTTTGCAGCAAACTTAGAGATCCATCAACTATAACTTAAAAGACAGGACATTTACACAGTGTGTGTGGGCACAGGGAGACCAGACAAAAACAAACAGGTATTGGAGCTGAAGAAAGAGAATGCTTGAATGTAGGGAATGTGAAATCTCTTTCCATATTCCTGATGACTTGAAATATTTGTAAGGATCTCCAATAATAGTGGAATCTAGGGTGCTGCTAGGCAGCCATTTGAGTTGATTATCTAAGGGTTATTGAGGCCAAATTTGATTGCAAAGGCAAACAAATTTAGGGCCATTCAGGTCAGGTGCCAAGTGCAGAGGTTGGAGGTTTTCTAAAAGGCATCCTGCAGAGGGTTGAGAGGATATGGAAGACACCATTCCCGTGGATGAGAGAGCATGTGGGGAGGAAAAATGTCACTGCAGCCTGTAGTTGTAGGACTACAGGAGTAGTTGGAGTCCTCCCAGGACTCAGGGAGGACCAGAGGAAGATATAAGCCATTCAGAGGGTCATTGCCACACTCTGCCAGGTCAGGGGCTTAGTCCAGCTAAGCCNAAGGGGAGACTCAATGCCTGGTACCAGGGCTTTTGTGGAGGCCAGATGGCAAGAGTGAGAAGAGAGCTATAGGAAGGGGTGGGTCTCATCCACTGGAAAGGGTCAGGAACAGGGCTGCAAAGCCACAAGGGCCTAGAGGAGCTGTGGAACTCATAGAGGCCAGAAGGTGAAGAAGAATATGGGCAACTCCAAAGAGAGGGTGGGAGGATGGTAGCACAGAAGGACNCAATAGCCCAGTTGGGCCTAAGGAAACTGCAGGATTGCAGCTCCAAGAGTGGGGGGGATGGGGTCAAGTGAAAAGAGCCAGCCGTAGCCTTAAAGACAGTGGCTGGGGGTACCTTTGCTAAAGTGGAACTTACTGAATTACCACTGGTAGATGGGGTCCTGAGTCATCAATGAGCCAGAAGGTCAGTCTATCATGGGTAGACTGGAGATGAGAGATAGGTTCCAAAGTGCACCTCAGACCCAGAAAGAGAACACAGGCACCAGAAAAGTCTATTTGAGTTATGGTAACAATCAATGTAAGTGTTCCAGCTCTGAGGGGAAAGGTATCCTTGCAGTCGGGATATAAGGAATACCACAAAGTCACACCAAACAACAAACCTCACACAAGAGGTTTATTAAGAAAACACAGGATGGATGCTGCTTCTGCTCAGAGAGAGGCAGTGGAGAACTGAGAGGCAAATTTATATAGGGTTTCTAGGGGGCAGAGTTTTCCAGGGTGGAGATTTCCAGAGTAGGCATTGGTGGGATTTCAAGTCCTGAGTTTGGGGCTACCTTGGGGTTTTGTGGGATTTTGCATTCCAGGATTGGTGGATTTTCAAGCCCTGGATTGTGCTTGGACTTTTCACCATTCAGCTGCACCAACAGATCTGGAACCCCTCTAACACAGCAAGGCTAAAGAACACAGGATTCTTCATCAGCACAGTTACTTCCTACTTTCCTCATCCATCCCTTTTGCCTAAAGCTTTTTCTAAACGCATTTTATTTTTAGATATCTGTACAATGTACACAAACTGTCAATAAATTTATTATTCTATTTGTTGAGACTAGTGGTCTCTTATGCCTAGAGCCCAGCAAATAACTCTGAAAAGTCATTGTGTTTGCAAATACTGTGGTCAGAAGAATACCCTTGACTTTGCCATCTTAAGTACTCACACAAAATTTATCATGAAGACATAGTAATACTGTATCTGTATTCTGATTATAACTTAAAGGTCCCTGCATGAAGTCTTAGATTCCTAATGTCATCCCAGTGGCTCAAGCTATCTTTCCTCTGAATTACAAGATATCATGACAAGTAATATGTCTTCCTTTTTCATGATAACTGCATTTTACTTACTATAGGAAAATATATGAAGATTAAGAATATGTATCAACTCTCCCCTCCACACCCATCAATACCTGAGGCAAGTGGGAAAGCTGGCCCTGAGGTCAGAAGGGCAGGAGAGCAACCCCTGTCCCACACTAGCTGCAACACTTGGGAGAGAAGGCTCTGCACCTCACCTGAAGGCTCTGCACCTGAGCAGCACAGTAGAGCCAATATTGTCGGTAGAGGTGTGAATGAGTCAGCCCTGAAGCTGTGAGTATGGGAGAGCTGCCCCATTACTCATCTGTCATGTGATGGCATGGTTAGGGGAAAGATGTCCTCCCTCCCATCCATCAGTGACTGAGGCAGGTGGGAGAGTTGGCCCTGAGGTCATAAGAGCAGGAGAGCTGGCCCTGCCCCTCAAAGCCACAGCACTCAGAGAGTGTCCCCTAAGCCATGCTTGGGCAGCACAGTACAGCTGACTCTGAAAGTGTAGGTGTGGGAGATCTAACCCTAAGAACATGAACGCAGAATAATTGGCTCCACCTCATGCTTATCGCTGCAAGGGGTGAACTCACCAGGACAATGCAAAATAACTTACCCTGGTGGTGAGGACAAGGGAGAGCCACAACTACCCAGGCCCAGAACCAGGGTTATGTGTTAGCCTACCCCAACATCCACCTCATCTGTGATTTGTTGAAGCATGTGAAGGGGCTAGTCTTATAGGATTTCCATAACACAGGGCAACAGCACGGTAACCAAGAGGAGTTCCAATGAAGACCCAGCATCAATAGTGGAGCAAAACCAGAGGGCTCGAACCAGACCAGTGACTCTTTGTAATGAACACTCCATAAAAGGGTTTGGTTTTTTCCTTCTCTCTTTTTTTCTTTTTTCTCTTAAATTTTATTTTATTTTATTGAGGGGGAGGTTACAAGGGTAGAGGGTGGATATGAGGGAATGGGGAAATGAATGGAATGAAAGACACAAAGAATAAACAAAAAAGAAGAAAAAGGAAAAAAGCGTATGAATCAAATACACACAGAACTTTTAGCAAAATAGAACAGTGTGATAAATAAATATAATGTTAAGTATGGATGTAAATTTATTCCTGCTAATCACATTGTGAAAATGAATCAAAGAAGTTAGGCATAGTGCCATATGCCTTTAATTAATCCTTGTGAAGCTGAAGGTGAAGGATCTAATACTTGGGCTATACCAGTGATTTTGAGGCCCTCTGGGCTACATATCAAGACTGTTTAAAGGTGAAAATATAGAAACAGGTAAAATACTTTATTTTCCTTTCTCTTCTAAGTTTTAGGCATTTTTTAGAAAACATCATGAATCCTTTTCAGACATCTGCTTTTTAACACTTTTATAACACTTTTATTCCACTCAGAGGCTCCATTTTCACTTTCTCAAAACTATTTTCTGACAATCAAAGGATTAAAATCTTAATGAAGTTCATAAAACAAAAATATTGCTGTATAGCCAAAAATACAATCAGTTGATTTNAAAGGAAGACCACAGAATGGGAGAGAATCTTTGTAAGGATACATCTGGCAGAGGATTAATAATTAATATTCAGAATATATAAAGAACTCAGAAATACCAAAAGACCCATACAAAAAAATGTGCTACAGACCCAAAGAGAGGCCTTAAAAGAAGAAGGAGGAGGAGAAGGAAAAGGAGGAGAAAGAGAAGGAGAAGAAGGAGGAGGAAGAGGAAGAGGAGGAGGAAGAAGGAGGAGGAGGAGAAAAAGAAGAAGAAAAACAGAGGAAGAAGAAAAAGAAGAAGAAACAGAAGAAGAACCTAAGAAACAAGTCTCAAAAGTGATTGTGGTCTCTTGCAATTGGTGAAATGTGAATCAAAACAACCTTGAGATTTCATCTCAACTCAGTCAAAATAATAAATGCTGGAAAAGATATGGAGGAAAGAAAATCCTTATTCAGTGTTGGTGGGATTGCAAAGTGATCTAGCTACTCTAGAAATGAGTATGGGGAACACCCAAAAACCTAAAAGTAAATCTATCATAAGATCCAGCTATACTGCTCCTGGCATACGCCCAAAGGACTTGACATCCTACTCCACAAATACTTGCCCTGCCATGTATATTGCTTCTCTATTCACACTGGCTAGGGAATGTAAACAACCTAAATGCCCTACAACTGATGAATGGATAATGAGAACTGTGGAGGAGGATACTATCCAGATGTGAAAAAAATTACAAATTTTTCAAGTAAATGGATGTGACTAGAAAAGATTGTATTGAGTGAGGTAACAGACTCAGAATAATAAACATTACATCTTTTATCTCATCTGTGGTTCCTAAGCCCAAATCTTCAGATGTGAGTGTGTGATCTGGAATAACCCCAGAAACCGAGAAAATAAAAGAGGAAGTAATAGAGAGGGAATAGTAGGGTACTAGTGATTTGAAAGGGGAAAATGGGAGAAATAGAGGGGTTAATTAAGGAAGAAGAGAGAAATTCATACAGAAAAAAAGTAAAATAACAGTAAGGATCTCTGAAGAGGTCATAAGGATCACATTTTCTATTTACCTAAAATTAAGTATAATAGCTACAAGTCTATGCATATGCACATATAAATTAAATGAAAATTTCCTATCTGAGCCAACAATGCTCCTATCAAGACCACAGACTATGTAAAAAAAAAAATCCTAATACCAGGTATAAGAAGCCCTATTTCAAGTTGTTGGTCAGAAAAATTTTCAAAAATATCATTTATTGCTGTTACCCTTGGTTGTTCCCGAGAAGTAAGTCCCTGTTGTTGAAGATGCCTAACATTTTGGACACAGGACTTGTAGGAATCCAGTTGGAATTGACCTGAAAGCCTGTTCTGTAACAGAGGGAAACAACCAATAGTTCTATACACTATAATGCCTATGAACTACAAAATTGACCAGTGTGGCATGATAACCTCGAAGCTGCAAGAGTGGCATGCCAATCCTGTCAGTAACCAACAGCTCTCTAATGGAACTTAAGACCTGCTGAACAAGAGGGAAATTGTTCCTGGTACTGGAATTGAACCAACTTCCCAAGGCTAATGAGGTTATGGATCTTGGGAGAGAACCTACAACTACCAATTTACTAAACAAGCATAATTCCTAACTGCATTCTAAATATTTATACTTGTCTCCACAGATTATCATAGCTCTCACATCTAAACAAAGAAGCTTATCTTTGCAAGAGATAGAGACCATTACAGAAAACCACAATCTATCACAATGCAGAGAACAAGTGATCCTGTGGTTCTCAGCCTTAACTGATACATTTAAAACACAGCTCCTACACTTAGGGCTCAGAGAACTTCTAGAGAAGAAGGGGCAGAAAGACTGGACAAAACAGAAGAACAGGAAGTCAGCTGTGAGATTGTGTGTCCTAGAAAAGTCAGGGAAGCTACAACCACAGTGTCTCAACAACATGGCTGTCTAAACAAGACCTGAACAGAGCCACACCAATAGACATGCTAACATGAAAGGAGGAAATCTTACCAGATCCCAACCCCAGACAGAGAACTAAGGCAATGAAAGACTGCTGAGAACAGGAGAAAGACTCTTTCCTAGGGAAGAGCTCCCACATTGATTATTCAATACCAAGTGGTCAGCCTTGAAATCATACAATACAAGCAACATTATATGAACAGAATAGGTTCTATACCNTAAACCTATACCTATATTATTTCTACCTATATCTATATTGATATAGTCACTGGAATTTTGATGGGGCCTGCATTGAATCTGTAGAGCAATTTCAGTAACATAGCTACGTTTACAATAACATATCTGTCAACCAATGAAAATGGGTGGCTTTTCCATCTTCTCATATCTTTTTCAGTTTCTGGGTTTGGGGACAGTTACCTTAAAATTTTCATTTAGANGTGTTTTACCTCCTTGGTTGGGTTTATTCCCAGGTAATCTTTGAAGCTATTCTGAATGGAAGTTTTTCCCTAATTCCCATTTTTGAATGTTCACTACTGGTGTCTACAAACTCTACAGGTTTTGTTTTGTGTTGGTTTTATATCCTGTTATATTGATATGAAGATTCATCAGATCTGATAGTTTTCTCATGCAGTCTCTAGAGTTATTTAAACATAGGATTGTGCCAACTGCAAATAGGGATATCTGACTGCTTCCTTTTCTATTTGTAGCCTTTTTTATTTCTCTTGTCCTATTGTTCTAGCTAAAACTTGCAGTACTGTATAGAGTAATAGAAAGGTTGTGTATACCTTTGTCTCATTCTTGATTTAGAGGATATAATTTCAGAGTTTTACTGTTTTGAATAAAGTTGGTTGCGATTTTGTCATAAATAGTCTCTATTATTTTGAGTATGTTCCTTCCTATTACTAATTTCTTTGGGGCTTTTTATCACGAAGAGATGTTGAATTTTCAAAAACTTTTTATGAATCTACTAAGATGACCATTTGAATTCTGTCTTTAAATCTATATATGTTCTATGTTACATTTTATTGACTTGTATGCATGGAATAAAACCATGGCATATGATATACTGATATGTGTAGAGGTCAGAGTGAAATCTGTATAAGTTCTCTCCTTCCATTGTGTAGGGATCAAACTCAAGTAATCAGTATCAGCAGCAAGTGCTTTTATCCACTTAGCTATCTCTATAGCCCCTATTGTTTATATTTAAGATAGAGTCTCACTATGTAGCCTTGGCTGGCCTAGTACTCACTACACAGCCTAATATGGCTTTGAACTCATAGCAATCCTCCTGGCTCAGTCTCCTGAGTGCTGAGATTACAAGCACGTACTCCCACACCAGGCTTTCTATGATTTAATTCTTCAAGGGGAATAATATCTAAAGAAGCAAGGGATTTACAAATGCAAAAGGAAATATAAGAAGATATCACACATTTGTTCAGATTAGGATGTTTTGTGCCAAGATTAAAAACTACATTTGTAGTATGTAACTTGACATGTTTTTCATGTTCCCTTTGAAAAGATTGCTTTTCAGGGTGGTNATATTCTTATTGACATACTANACCTATTTGGGGAATACGATGGTCAGAATGCCAGTTCTTTCGTTGTTTCCCGATGCAGATCTATAGAATTCACAGATGAGCTTGCTAATTTAATGAAACACTGAATCCTCCTTCCTCTGGTTCTGAGGATGCTGAAGACAGTCTGATAAGCATTTCCTGGGTTCAATAGCAAAATAATGCAGCGCCCTCTGCTGGGATTCTAGGGAATATCATTAGCTCAATCTCTGAAACAACTGTCATTTGCAATCATAGTAAATCAAAATTTCTCAGAGTAAGAGAAGACAGCCATATTCGAAGGCTGCATGCTTTTCTCTATTGGAAGAAAACTGGCTCTGGGTCAAATATGAGGCATATGACTGAAAAGATTAGGTTTGAGAATCTTGTGCCATGAGTTTGGGGAGCTAAGAAGAAGCCTGCATGACTCAGTACCACAGATCCTGCTTCAGTGAAGATTCCCTGAACCTGGAGAATTGATCTTACATTTTTCACTTGAAACACTGGAAAAGTGCTATAGAAGAAGCTTCCCATTCCAAGAAATAAGAAACAAGGCCTGTCTTTTTGGGACAAGTGATGATTTGACCCTAAAAAACATAGGTCCACAGAACAGTGATATAAANCAATACAATACTGTAATCTGACTTTTCTGTTCTGGAATCTGTGATACTCTTCATTCCTCCTACCTTATCAGCCTTACATCATACTCTGACATGTTGACCCAGTGTGTCTTTTAATCATGCCCTGGTGATAGAGTGACATTTTAAAACTCAATTTCTCCCACTTTTTAAACCTTGGAAAGTTTGACTTGTATAGTTTCTCTGAATTTGCCAGCAGGTGGTGCTGGATCGTAACTATAAACAATCTGGTCTTGAGTCAAGTAAACCTTTCCTTGAGTGAGGGCACTGTGAGGAAGAGGGGGATGCCACTGCTTCTGTGCCTTATGCTTCTGTGCCTTTCCTCTAATGGGAAATCCCAAGCACAGTTCGATGCTCATGGCTGCACTTTCCAGGATCCCTGAGTCTTACATAGCCTTACATGTCCACTTGTGTTGACTGCAGCAATTTCAGCCTCTCTTGGGCTTGCTGCATTTGATACCTGCAGCTTTCTGTGGCATGTGTTCACTGTTTCTGACATCACCAGTATCTTTGATCTTCATTGTAACTTAGGGTTCACCTTTATAATTTTGTGCACAACTCTCTCAGGAGCTTCATGCAAGAAATAACACACTTACTTCAAGCTGACTGACTGAGTGGGTATCTGAAACTTTGTACACTACTCTATGGTCCCATATTGCCTCTATTTCNAATATCCACAATGCAGTACCACATGGGCAATGCCAATTCTACTACTATCTCATTATGTAGCCTGTCCCCTTTGGATTACAGTTACACATGTCTCTATGTATGTACCTTCAAAGTGAAACATGAGACATATTATAAGAGACCCTGCTCAAGCAGGATATCCTAGAAACTCTCTTGAGCCAGCACTTTCTTTTCAAAAGAAAAATTTTCAGTTGAAATACTTGAGGTCTCTCTCTTTGAGAGGGGTGCTGCCTTCAGGACACCTTTCCTATTGTCCAGAGTAAAGCCCATGGTTTCACTCTGATGGCTCTAATCTTTATAAACCTGATTGATGCTTTACCTACAACAACTTTGCCTACAACATTTAACCTGCTCAGACTCCCTTTCTCAGCAAACTACCTGTTTCATATCTTTCTGTTGCAGATGCTATTTTCTTTCACCATAAGCCTGAATAAGAACAATTATTATAATCATGCCATAGGCTGAATACTATGTTCTCTTGACCTTTCTTTGGCCAAACAAATTAGTGTGTTAGTTTTGAATTTAGCTGCACTCAAATTCACAGGACNTGGCCTTAATGCAATTACATTCTTTGCCTGACTCTAACATGGGTGGCCTGTAGAGCAATTTGATAGACTTTGACTGTTCTGAAATATAAGCTTCGCTTTCACTGTATTCATTTCTATCAGCATGTATGTACTTTGAGACAAGTAACTATTTGATAGTCTGTGATAATTATCCTGGATTGTCCATTAAGTGTATATCATCCCAGGGTTTTTTAATCTTCAGCAAAATTTTTTTCACAGTCTTCTCGCCAACTAGTCTTATAGAAAAACAAACTGCATTGCCATATTTACCATATCGACAGCCTTGTTCCTTGATACCAGTGGTTTTGCTTTAGGCCTAGTGCTATAAAGGAACAAAATCAATAGAATATATCTATATCTATCTGTGAGATTTATTATAATGATTTATTATCCAGGAGTTTATTAGAATGGTGACGGGTGATTAGTTCAACAATGGCCATCTGCAAGCTGCAGAGGAAAGGAGCAAGCAGCAGGTCATTCCAAGATTTTGGATATCTCAGCATTCCCTATCTTGGGTGGGAAGACAAGAAAACCTCTGGAGAGTTCATGGTACTAAGTCCATTCACAATTCTGCTTTTCTCTGAGACTTCTTTATATCTGGGTCTCCTGTTGGGAAGTGCTACAGACACTGAAGAAATGTCTCCTTCCCCAGTTATTCCTCTCCAGAAACTCTCACAAGCATGCCTAACAATATGCCATCTGGGTGATTCTATATGCAATCAAGTTGACAGAGTTGAGCCTTCAAATGCAGTATTAGTTTCCTTTGAAGGTGATCTAGATAGCTACCTTGTCTCTTCATCACATGACAAGCTAGTAAGTAACAAAAAGTGAACCATGCCTGTAGGTGCTTTCCTTTTGGCCTTCCTGGCCTCTATAACCCTGAGAGNTAAAAGTTTACTACTTATAAGCTATATCATTTATGGTATTTTGTTATAGTAGCCAGAGTTGACTGAAACAGTTAGAAAGTAGAACACAAACAAAAATTATGCCAGAATGGAAATCTTAGGGAAAGACATGAGGAATTTTTTCTCACGAAGTTAAAGACCACAGTAGGCAAAGCTTTAAAAAATTTTCAACCACAGGGTATCTCAGACTGTTCAGAGCAAGAAGCAGCAATAATAGATGATTGTACTGCTGCATGGCTAAGCAGGTGACAAAAATCTTTCAAAAACTGCCCTGCCTTTTTTTTCAAGGAAAATAATTTCCAAACTACAAAGTACAAAAGACAGACCTTTGGGGCCGGGCGGTGGTGGCACACACCTTTAATCCCAGCACTCGGGAGGCAGAGGCAGGC
>LZPO01066591.1:75765-89670 GCA_001675575.1 Neotoma lepida
CAAATCTTACCCTCCTTCAGAGACTGCAACTACTCCCTGGGACAGATCCTGACAGCACCCATTGAACTAAGAGCTGCTCTCTGAGACACAGAGTCCATCAGTACCAATTGGACCCAGAGCCCTAATTAGACCAAGAGCTCCCATTGGACCAAAAGTATCCCTCAGACANAGACACCACTTGCATCGAGTGGAGGAAGAGATAGGTAGGCGTCAGTACAAAAACACAGTCAACAACATAAAGATGAATATGGCTCTATCAGAACCTAGTGGTTCTGCATCAGCAAGACCTAAACATCCCAATGCAGAAGAAACAGAAGAAATCAATCTTAAAAATGACTTTAAGAAGATGATAGAGGTCTTTAAAGAGGAAATGAAAAATTCCCTTAAAGAAATCAAAGAAAGGACAAAGAAACAAATGGAAGAAATCAATAAAGAAATTGAGGAAAAGACAAACAAAAAATTGGAAGAAATCAATAAATCCCTTAAAGAAAGCCAAGAAAAAGCAAAAAGCAATTAAACAGGTGGGGAACAGTCCAAGATTTGAAAATTGAAATAGAGGCAATAAAAAAGACACAAACTGAGGGAANGCTGGAAATGGAAAATCTGAGTAAATGAACAAGAACTACAGATGCAAGCATAGCCAACAGAATACAAGAGATGGAAGAAAGAATCTTGGTGCTGAAGATATGATAAAGGAAATAGATTAATCAGTCAAAGAAAACACTAAAGCCAAAAAAGTCATAACACAAAATGCCCAAGAAATTTGGGAAANCATGAAAAGATCAAACCTAAGAATAATAGAGATAGAAGAAAAAGAAGAATACCAACTCAAAGGCACAGAAAATTTATTCAACAAAATCATAGAAGAAAACTTTCCCAATCTAAAGAAGGAAATGCTTATGAAGATATAAGATTACTGCACACCAAATAGACTAGATAAAAAAAAAGTCCCCTTGCCACATAATAATCAAACTGCTAAACATACAGAGTAAAGAAAAAATATTAAGAGCTGCAAAGGAAAAAGGCCAAGTAACATATAAAGGCAGACCAATCAGAATAACACCTGACTTCTCAATGGAGACTCTGAAAGTCAGAAGGTCCTGGACAGATGTTATGCAAATACTAAGAGACCATGGATGCCAACCCAGACTATTATATACAGTAAAATTCTCAATCACCATAGATGGAGTGAACAAAATATTCCTTGATAAAACCAGATTTAAATAATACCTATCCACAAATCCAACCCTACAGAAAGCACTAGAGGAAAAATCCAACCTAAGGAAGTTAGATACACCCTTGAAAATACAGGCAGTAATAAACCCACAGCAACAAATACCAAAGAAGAGAAACACACAACACTACCACCAAAAAATAACAGGAATTAACAATCACTGGTTATTAATATCCATTAATACCTATGATCTCAATTTGCCTATAAAAAGACATGGGCTAACAGAATGGATATGAAAACAGGATCTATCCTTCTGCTGCATACAAGAAACACACCTCAACTTCAAAGACAGANACTACCTCAGAGTAAAAGGCCAGGAAAAGACTTTGCAATCAAATGGACTTAAGAAACAAGCTGGTGTAGCTATCCTAATACCTTATAAAATAGACTTCAATCTAAAATTAATTGAAGGAGATCAGGAAGGATATTACCTGTCTCTTATACACATCTAGATGTGTATAAGAGACAGCTCTTAACACTGGATAGATCTGCCAGACTGAAACTTAACAGAGAAATAAGGGACCTAACAGAAGTTATGACTCAAATGGACTTAATAGATATCTACAGAACATTCCACCCTAACACAGAAGAATATACCTTCTTCTCAGCACCCCAAGGAACCTTCTCTAAAATTGACCACATACTCAGTCATGCAAAGCAAATCTCAATAGACACAAAAAAATTGGAATAACCTCCTGTATTTTATCAGACCACCATGGCTTAAAGTTAGATTTCAACAACAACAAAAATTACAGAAAGCCTACAATCTCATAGAAACAGAATAATGCCCAAATGAACCACCAATGGAAGAAATAAAGAAAGAAAATAAAAATTTCCTAGAATTCAATGTAAATGAAAGTACAACATACCCAAACTTATGGGAAATTATGAAAGCAGTATTAAGAGGAAAATTCATAGCACTGAATGCTCACATAAAGAAGAAGGAGAAATCTCACACTAGTGACTTAACAGCACACCTGAAAGCTCTAGAACAAAATGAAGCAAACTCACCCAAGAGGAATAGACGCCAGGAAATAATCAAATTAAGGGTTGAAATCAATGAAATAGAAACAAAGAGAACAATGCAAAGAATCAAAGAAACAGAGTTGGTTCTTTGAAAAATCAACAAGATGGACAGGCCCTTATTCAAATTAACCAAAAGGCAGACAGAGAGCATTCAAATTAACAAAATCAGAAATGAAAAGGGAGACATAACAACAGACAACAAGGAAATCCAGAGAATCATCAGGTCATACTTCAAAAACCTGTACTCTACAAAATTGGAAAATCTGAAAGAAATGGACAATTTTCTGGATAGGTANCNCATACCAAAGTTAAATCAAGANNAGATAAACTATTTAAATAGACCAATAACCCCTAAGGAAATAGAAACAGTCATTAAAAGTCTCCGAACCAAAAAAAGCCCAGGATCAGATGGTTTCAGTGCAGAATTCTACCAGATTTTCAAAGAGCTAGTTCCAATACTCTTTAAATTGTTCCACACAATAGAAACAGAAGGAATATTATCAAACTCTTTTTATGAGGCTACAGTTACCCTGCTACCTAAACCACATAAAGATTCAATTAGGAAAGAGAATTACAGACCAATCTCCCTCATGAACATTGATGTAAAAATACTCAATAAAATATTGGCAAACCAAATTCAAGAACACATCAAAAAAATTATCTACTGTGACCAAGTAGGCTTTATCCAGGAATGCAAGGGTGGTTCAACATATGAAAATCTGTCAATGTAATACACCATATAAACAAACTGAAAGAAAAAAAGCACATGATCATCTCATTAGATACTGAAAAAGCCTTTGACAAAATCCAACACTCCTTCATGATAAAGGTCTTGGAGAGATCAGGAATACAAGGAACATACCTAAACATAATAAAGGCAATTTANACCAAGCCAACAGCCACCATTAAATTAAATGGAAAGAAACTCAAAGTGATTTCATTAAAGTCAGGAACAAGACAAGGCTATCCACTCTCCCCATATTTATTCAATATAGTACTTGAAGTTCTAGCTAGAGCAGTATGACAACAAAAGGAGATCAAAGGGATAGAAATTGGAAAGGAAGAAGTTAAACTTTCACTCTTTTCAGACGATATGATAGTCTACATAAGTGACCCAAAAATTCTACCAGGGAACTCCTACAGCTGATAAACTCATTCAGTAATGTGGCAAGATACAAGATTAACAAAAAAATCAGTAGCCCTCCTATATACAAATGATAAATGGGCTGAGAAAGAAATCAGAGAAACATTACCCTTTACAATAGCCACAAATAATATAAAATATCTTGGGGTAACTCTAACTAAGCAAGTGAAAAACCTATATGACGAGAACTTAAGTCTTTGAAGAAAGAAATTGAAGAAGATATCAGAAAATGGAAANATCTCCCATGCTCATGGATAGGTAGGATTAACATAGTAAAAATGGCAATCTTACCAAAAGCAATCTATAGATTCAGTGCAATCCCCATCAAAATCACAGCACAATCCTTCACAGACTTGGAAAAAACAATACTCAACTTCATATGGAAAAACAAAAAATCCAGGATAGCTACAAGAATCCTGTACAATAAAGCAACCTCTGGAGGCATCACGATGCCTGACTTCAAGCTCTGCTATAGAGTTATTGTAATAAAAACAGCTTGGTACTGGCATAAAAACCAACATATGGACCAATGGAATCAAATTGAAGACCTTGANATTAATCCACACACGTATGAACACCTGAGTTTTGACAAAGAAGCCAAAACTGTACAATGGAAAAAAGAAAGCATCTTCAACAAATGGTGNTGGCATAACTGGATGTCAACATGCAGAAGATTGCAAATAGATCCATATCTGTTGCCATGCACAAAACTCAAATCCAAGTGGTTCAAAGACCTCATAAATCCAGCTACACTCAACATGATAGAAGAGAAAGTAGGAAGTACTCTCGAACGCATTGACACAGGAGACCACTTCCTAAATATAACATCAGTAGCAAAGACATTGAGAGCAACAATTAATAAATGGGATCTCTTGAAACAGAAGCTTTTGTAGGGCAAAGGACATGGCCAATAAGACAAAATGACAGCCTACAGAATGGGAAAAGATCTTCACCAACCCTACATCTGACAGAGGGCTGATCTCCAAAATATAAAAAGAACTCAAGAAACGAGACATCATAATACCTAACAACCCAATTAGAAAATAGGCTACAGAGCTAAACAGAGAATTCTCAACAGAAGAATCTCAGATGGCAGAGAGACATTTGAGGAATTGGTCAATATCCTTAATCATCAGGGAAATGCAAATCAAAATGACTCTAAGATACCATCTCACATCTGTGAGAATGGCTAAGATCAAAAACACTGAGAACAGTTTTTGTTGGAGAGGATATGGAGCAGGGGGAACATTCCTCCACTGTTGGTGGGAGTGCAATCTTGTACAGCCACTGTGGGAATCAGTATGGCTGTTTCTCAGAAAATTGGGAATCAATCTTCCTCAAGGTCCAGCTATACCACTCTTGGGCATATAGCCAAGGAATACTCAAATTATACTACAAGGTCACATGTTCAACTATGTTCATAGCAGCATTATTCGTAATAGACAGAACCTGGAAACTAGAGGAATGAAGAAAATGTGGTACATATACACAGTGGAGTACTACTCAACACTGAAAAACAATGACATCATGAAATTTGCAGGCAAATGGATGGAACTAGAAAATATTATCTTGAGTGAAGTAACCCAGACTCAGAAGGACAAAGAGTATGTACTCACTCATAAATGGATACCAGATATAAAGAAAAGGATAACCAGACTGCAACCCATAGCTCCAGGGAGGCTAGCTAGCAGGGAGGACCCTGGGAAGGATGCATGGATCTCTCAGCAAAGGAGAAATCTACATTAGCAAACTGAGGATGGGAGTGTAATGGAGGGCAAGGCATGGGGGATGAGAACATAGGGGAATGGGTTAGTCCAGCTGGAACAGAGACAGAGTGAAAGAGTAAGGAAAGAGAGAACATGATAAATGAAGACATTATGGCAATAGAGAGAAACAGAGTGCTAGGGAAGTTCCTGGGAATCAACAAGGATGACCCCACCTTAAACTACTGGCAATAGTCCAGAGGATGCCTGAACTGGCCTACACAGATCATCAGATGGCTGAATAATCTAACTGTCATCATAAAGCCCTCATTCAGTGATTGATGGAAACAGATGCAAAGATCCATGGCCAGGCACCAGGTCGATCTCCAGAAGTCCAATCGATGAGGGAAAGGAGGGGTTCTATGAGCAAGGGACAACAAGATCATGATAGGAAAATGAATAGTGATAACCAGCCAAACTTGTGGAAGTGTATGAACTGTGGACCAATAGCTGAAGGGCCCCCATGGTACTGGACCAGGCCCTATGAATAGACGAGACAGTTGTTTAGCTTGAACTGTTTAGGGGGCCCCCAGGTAGGTAGTGGGATCAGGACCCGCCCCTGGTACATGAGCCAGCTTTTTGGAGCTCAGTGCCTATGGTGAGGCATCTGGTGCAGCCTTGGTGCAGGGAGGTGGGGCCTGGACCTGCCTCAACTGAATGTACCAGATGACTCCCCGTGGGAGACCTTGCCTTGGAGGAGGAGGGAATGGGGAAGTGGATTGGGGGGGAAGGCTGAGGGGAGGGATGAGGGAGGAGAGAAGAATCTGTGGTTGGTATGTAAAATGAGTAGAAAATCTTTTTAATAATAAAAAAAATTGCAAAAGAAAATTTCTGACACCCTATACCAAATCCGTGGTAAGTATAAATGTTCTTGTTAAATATGTCTTTGTCCAATTGTGGAATGATTGCAGTTATTAGTCTTCTTTGCCTGATAAATAGAATACATTTTGATTTTATTAATGATTTTTTATTTACTTGGTGACCAGAGAAGTTTCACATAAAAAACTCTCCATTTTGAATTTTCTATTTTTATAATTTAATATATAATCTTTACAAATTTGCAATGTAATATAAAAAAGAAGCCCTGTTTTCTGTTGTAGTTTAGAGTTTAATATATTAGCAATTTTACACTGCTGATTATATTGCTAGTTGATATGGAAATACAGGATATAGATAGGATAGGATTAAAGGGTGGATTGTTGAACCTACTTTTAAAGAGCAACTTGTTTAAAATGTTTTACATTGGTATAGATTTTAGTTTATTGATACAAATTTAAAGTTAATTTTGTTATACTGTATGTATATTTCTACTCTTGTTTAAAGTATTATGTTTATGTAACTCATTCAAATTGTAATGGATAATTAAGAAATACAGATTAATAATTAGTCATCTATGATAACCAAATTTATAGTCATGTTAAGTTTTTTAGGTATACAAAGATATATTTCAGATAGATAGGTAATCTTCAAACACTTCAAAGACCTACAGAATATGGCATTTAAAATGTTTTTAAAAACTTAGACTTTCTGGACAATGAGATATGTCTGTTCCTGACAGCACCAATTTATTTCACAGAAAAAGATGGACGTCGAAGACACTCCATATGGAGTTTATCTTCTTGGNAAAAACAGCCATTTGGGCAAGAAACTGTTCATACCTGGACTGCTTGAAAAAATGTTGTATTGACTGGACATGCAAGACCCATGGAAAAGTGACCATTGAATTTGCCAAAAGAAGGTGAGATGGTCATTCAGGTTCCTGCTTCACAGAAAAAAACTTTCAGATATTCTACAGGACACAGAGAAAAGCAGCTGAGAGACTCTAGGCCTATAGTCTGAAGAATGGACGCCCCAGCATTGCAGAGGAATTTTCGGTGACTGTCCAGGCAGACAGCTATCTCTGTCATTCTAGATTTTGGAAGTTGCTTACAATACATTTCCTGTTTACTTAGGTGATATATCCTTCTGGTGTCTTTGAAGACTAGATAGTTATAGTTATAATTTTCCTTGGTTATAATAAAAGATAAATTAGATCTAAAACTTTAGACTCACAAATATAAGATAGATAGAATATTTTCTCTAATTTCACCAAATACAAATAGACTAGATATTGTAATTGTAATTCTTGCTAGATAACTGTTTTGTTTTATGTAATATTACTATGTTAAAGTTAAAACTTTCATTTTGAATAGAAAGAAAAGGGGAAATGATGGGGATGTCATTCTGTATGCTGTGAATATGTGTTGTTCTGATTGGTTGATAAATAAAGCTGTTATTTAGAGGTTGGAGTTTGTGCCCAAGAAGCAAGGTTCAAACACAATCATAAATTTGAAACAGCCAATTTAAAATGGAAAGAATGGCTGGAGCGGTGGATCAAACATTAGAGTACTTGCTGCTCTTGCAGAGGACCCAGGTTCAATTTCTAGCAGCTATAGTGGCTCAAAACCACCCCTAAATCCAGTTCTAGAGGATTTGGTGCCTTCTAACTCCTTGGGCACCAGACATGCTTGTGGTGCACCTAGAAACAAAACACTTATCCACAGAAAGTAAATCTTAAAAAAATCATTTTAAAGAGTAAAAAACNTAAAGGGAAGATTTATTCAATGTGGCACATTAGGAAAAGAGACAAAGTGATCCAGTGAGTCCCCAAATCCCCAACTGTATCTTCTGGATCCTGACATGAGGGTGGGGCTTAAATATGAATAGAGAGATCTGTATCACTTCCTTAACTAAGCCATCTCAGGTGTGGTCCCCTGCTCAGCATTGCCACAACTCTAGACTCTTCAAGAGCAACTGGTAAGTTCTAAATCCTTCCCCAGGAGACAAATCCCTCTTCCAATTGGCCCTAAGGCTTCAGCCATTTCTTATCCTAGTAGGAGACTGCTTGGGAAATTCTAATTTCTAGGGGTCTGTTCTTGTATTCTGATAGCCACAAAGGGGAGCCTAAAGGTCTCTTTAGAATGTGTTCATTCCTGTAGACAGGTTAGATACCAGGAGTTGGTAAGAATTGTTGCATCCCAAGCACTGGGGCCATTTGTAATTGAGATTCCTTAAATATTGCCATTTGCTTTTAAGGATCTTGGGAAATAGCAACAATCTTGTGAGACAACAAGGACCCCATTCAGAAGGGAAATAAGTTTACTGGCTCTGAGAAGTCCAGATTCAACAGGCAGATGTCACAATGTATTGGATCTCTATAAGCAGAGGAGCTTACTCAGAAGATAAGAACATACTTGAATATTGTCTGAAATGTCAAAATATATTTGCATATTCATGAGCATACCTCATTGCTTTGAAGGCTCTCTATGTGTTGGACATTCTGAACTTGCTTTGACTTTTTGTTTATTTACAAATATGCAAATTGAGATTTGCAGAGACTTTGCAAAGGTTCCACAATACTGTTTCCTAGGATTATTTTCATTCCAGCCTCTCAAATCTCTTCACATTCCATTTTGATATTAGAATACTATTCTGATCACCTGCTGTTAAACCAAATCTAAAGAGAGTTATCTAAAGATGAAATTAGCAGTAAATTGTTTTCATGCTTGATGGTACATGACTCCCTATATAATTTCTGTAAAAGACACTAACTGACAAATCTGTGCAACATGTGACAAAGCCTTATTATCTACTAGCAAATAAAAAAGAAAAGCACAATGGACCAGATGAAAGATTAGGCAAGCAGCAAGTTAGTATATAAAATGATTATTTCTAAATATATAAATACAAACAAAACAAAAATACTAAATGGATGATGGTTAGAAAGATTTGCAGTTCTCACTAACAAGGGTTTTAGGAAATTTAAAAAAAATCCATGTATCTTCTAGTAGGTTGAATAAATTGGTTCATGNATTTTAGTGAGCAATCTGGGAAGGAACTCCAAATTTTAAATTTGAATATAATTTGATCCACTTCTGAAATTATTTTATTGATGAAAATGTATATTTAGATAAGAAGAATATAAGTATGTGAATAACATATATATATATATACATATATTTTGTATATGTATGCCAACACTTGCTTATAAATGCAAAATTTTTGGAATAAGCCTAAAAATCAATGAATAATGTATAGATTCAGAGAATTACAGTACACTCTTAGAGTGGAATAAAATGTACACATTCAAAAGAGAAAGGGTAGTTTTTAGATTTTAAAATAGAATAAGGCATATGATATGTACATTAGTTAAGAAACAGAAGTATATAATAAGATATCATTTATGCAAAATAAATGCACTAAAAATCTGGAAAGGCTAACAGAAATTGTTAATGATGGTTATCTATGGGAATAGAACTTCTTACAAAATTTATTTTAATATAACATTTGCTTAAACTGATACTACCATGTTGAAAATAAAAGTATTGCAGTCAGCCAGGGGGTGGTGGCACATGCCTTTAATCCCAGCACTCGGGAGGCAGAGGCACGTGGATCTCTGAGTTCAAGGCCAGCCTGGGCTACTGAGTGGGTTCCAGGAAAGGTGTCAAAGCTACACAGAGAAACCNAAAAGTAATGCAGTCATGCTATGTGACACCAAGATTCCATACTTGAGTTCTTTTTTCATAAGTAACATTTAAATCACAACTTAATAAAATCAAAGAAAACATCTTCAACAACATTTTGTTGACCTAAAAGTAGCAAGAATAATAAAACATAAAATCATTTCTAGTTGGAGGATAAGATATTGTCAATTTTAAGAGACAATGTATATACCCATTTAAGAAACTATAAAGAGGATGAGAGATTATGCTAGCACATATTAACCCCCGAGTGTTTCAGTTAGTAATGTGTTAAACATCAACAAACACTGACTTACTAAAAGAGGTATTTAACATTGTTTTATACTACATTAAAGAAAGAAACNTTTGGACTCAGAGTGGCAGTTTATATACCTAAAACCCTGCTGAACACACAGAGCTGTGTGAAGATGAGTATTGATCTTTCTGTCCTCACATTTCTCAATCAAAACTGTAATAATGTTAGCAGAAAATAGATGCTAATGACTATTCAGTGAATACATGATGTGGGATGTTCTTCTGTGTGCTGTGAATATGTGTTGCTCTCATTGGTTGATGAATAAAGCTGCTTTGACCTATGGCAGGGCAGGTTAGAGCCAGGCAGGAAATCCAAACAGAGATACAGCAGAAGGGCGGAGTCTGGGAGACACCAGCCACTGCCCAAGGAGCAACATGCCAGCAGACTAGTAAAGCTATGGCCACGTGGCAATACATAGACTAATAGAAATGGGTTAATTTAAGTTGTAAGAGCTAGTTAGCAATAATCCTGAGCCATCGTTCAAGCATTTATAAATAATATTAAGCCTCTGAATGATTATTTACAAGTGGCTGAGGGAAAGGGAATTGGTGGGTGGGACTCAGAAAAGCCTCCAGCTACAAATAAATACGTCAGGAGGTTTCAGTGAGATAAATCTGAGAGATAATAGCCCGTGTCCTAAAAGTCTGGTGAACTGAATTTAATCCCCAGAACCCAAAGAAGAAAAGAACTGATTGTCCAAAGTTGTCCTGTGACCTCCATGGACATACCATGACTTGCATGCACTCGAACTCACACACATCACACATGTTTTCACATGTACACACATATATACACAAAAATTATAAAATTATAATATAAATTATAAAAATCATTATAAATTGTTGTTGGATACTAAGAGCTCCCTTGGGGGAGAGGGTGAGAAGGTGTGGTGTCAACAACACAGACACCAGGAGTCAGTTGAAGGCAAATAATGAACTCCTTTATTTGATAAGAGGGAAGGTCTTATATACCCTCCTTCTAGCACCCAGTCTGTGTCACAATCTGGTGGCATTGTGTGGTTGTCCTTCATTGGCTGTACATGATCAGGAACTCTGATATTGATCAGGAACTCTGACAGCAACCAGGAACTCTGACAGCGCCTGCTGCTAAGCCCTCAGTCAGACTCCAAGTTGGCTCATAAGGAGTATGTTATGTGCATGCCTTGGCAACTGGTCTGAACCGATTTCCTCGACCTTATGGGTCTGTCCTACTACAATAAATGAAATGATTTTTAAAACAATGCATAATCAAGTGACATTCTGTGATTTTTTTAAATAAAATATCTCATTTGAAAAGAGAATATCACCAATTAAACAATGACAACTCATATACCTTCCAAGATCAAGAAAAGTACCATTTTCCATCAAGGACACTAATAAGGCCCTAGTATATGGCAGCTGAAAAAAAGTTTCCTGTACAATACAGATAAGACTAATCATGTGCATCTGGAGAGTTGGTTTGTGCAAAGTTTCTTCTCGTGAATGCAAGTTATGATCTGCTAAACATTATGGTCTAAAACTATACTTGGTAAGATCTCCATCACTGGAGTTACTCATACATCATGTGTGAGAAATGGTATTTAAGACTGGTGTAATTCTAGTGCCTGAGATACTGAGCCAGGAGGACTGCTGTGAGTTTAAGGACAGCATAGGCTGTAGAGAGATGCTCTCTCAAAAGAACACAAAATAAATAAAAATTGTGCTATGCCACTCAAAATCTACTTCAAGGCAAGCTATCAAATTTCTTCCAGCAAAATCATCATAAAGCTCTAACACTTTCTAATAAATAATGAAACTGATAATGAAACTGATATACTAGAAAAGGGCCCTATCTGTGGAAAGCTTGCACAGGCCTCCCATCAGACACATGCATACTCATATATATATATATATATATATATATATATATATATANANAAAACAATAGGTGGGTGTTGTTGAATAGTATTTATGACATCACATAAATTAGTTTGTTTGTAAACCATGGCTATATGCAAATCCTTCCATTAAACACTTTTCATTGATCAGAGAATCTAGTGATATACATTTGGTTTATCATATGAATAAAATAATCTAATATATCAATCCCACACTAGATTGAGTACATCATCTTGAGTAGCAGTGACTACAGAATATTTGGAATTCATATTATGCCTGGAGACTTCATAAGTCACAGTTGGTACAATATATCTAAGGANTCTCAAGTAAGACATACTATGATTATTATTTGAGAAGCTTAACTGTTTTATGCATATATGTATGCATGTATGTGTAGGTATATGTGTGTGTTCATATGTGTGGGGATGCAGGAGTGTGTGCAGGTGCATGTGAGGGCAAAGGACAACTTCCTGTGTCATCCACTAGGACACTGTCCATCTTCTTTGAGACAGGTCCTCATCTTGGCCTGGAGCTCCATATAGGATAGACTGCCTGGCCAGTGAGCCCTAAGTATTCCTCTGCCTGTTTTCCCAGTACTGGGATGACAAGTACATGCCACCACGTGCAGCATTTTTACATGGGTTCTGGGAGCCAAACTCAGGTCCTCATGTTTGAAAAGCAATTGTGCCATTCCCATAGCCCTTCAAATTTTTACTTATAAAACATCACTAACAGTGTTGTCACACACACACACACACACACACACACACACACACACACACACCATTTACAGAGTAGATCCTACAGCTGTGTGCCAACTAGTTTTCTAAATGGGGCATTAGAAAAATGACATTTGACAGAACTAAGGAATAGCGTATAGTAAAGGACACTAAGTTTCTGTCAGCTTAGTTTATTCTCAGGTTGTGTTTTAATGATTTTTAATGTGTCTATGAGTTATTTTCATCTTCAGGCCAATTTGTTCTGTTTTAATAGTTTGATTTTTCTTCATCCTTTTAAAATCACTCTATTTAAATTTATGAAAACTTCCTCATATAAAGCATGAGTCTGAGTGTGGGGAATANCAGGATTCTAATCCAGGAAGACTGTGACCTTGAACAGAGTACATGGCCTTCTGCTGCTCAGCCCCTCATCAATAAAACAAGGCCATTGGAAGCAAGAATCCCTCTGGCCTTAGCGGAACATTCTGCATAGTTGTCTGTTTAAACAAGCAGGCATTCAAGATTTGACTGACACCCTGGTCAACATTGTATTCTAAGGACATGAAAAGCATTTACAAACCTCTCCTGTGAAAATGGATGACTGAAGTAGAATCCCACAGAAGTGGATGCCCAGGCAATTGTCCCTGTGCAGGTGATTCATTTTGAAACAGAAAAATAGAAAGAAAGATAAAGGAAGAAGTGGGAAAGGTAAGGGATAAAAGAAGCAAGCAGGAATTTGGAATTAAGCAGTTTCACACAGTGTGCCTCTGCCTCAATTCTACATAGTAAAATTAAAGACAGAGGACAAAGGGAATTGAGTGTTTATTTGTCTTCACTCAAATGTAGACATGGGTCACAGGGGTTATAAATCTCTAGACAGTCAGGCCCAAGGACATCTCTAAGAGCAGGACTGTAACCTTCAAAAGGAGAAGCAGATGTTTGTTGGAACTGAAAGCAGGTGACAATGGGTTCAGGAATCCAAAAGAATATGGATGGAGGATGGAAAGCTTTCCAGTTAGGTGACAAGGCCCTGTATATGTTTGATAGCTATCAACACCACGCTCCCCCACCCTATATTCTCAAAGCAACAATGTAAGCATATTACAGTCTGTTCTTAAGGCATTACACTCACTGCAAATTCAACATGGATTTTTGAGAACCTGAGATGTCTGACAGATTCTGCATAGGTGAGTGAAGCATTCCTGGTCTTCAAAATCACAGACCTCATAGAAAAATGGAGGAGGCAGATTATTTTTTTTCTTTTATTTTTTTTATTAAAAGATTTTCTTATTTTACATACCAACCACAAAACCCCCTTTCCTCCCTC
>LZPO01066592.1:12408-27696 GCA_001675575.1 Neotoma lepida
TAGCTCAGTCCCATTGGAAGGTGAGTCCATTCCCCATTAGGCAAAATCTCTGCAGGATCCACATATCTCACAGGTTAAGTGTGCACTGTTGCTCCCTAATCATAATCCTATGGGCATTTTTAGCTTTTCTGCTTTCCATAGTAGAAAACAGCTTTTTTNAAAAAATAAATATTTGGGAGTTTTCTTTGGGTGTGTTGAATTTATGCTGCAAATTGAACATATCCAACATCTTAATATTGACTCATCATGTTCACAAGGATCATCAAATGACTCACCATTTATTTACTTCTTTTATTGTTTTGTGGATATGCGAAAGACTTAGTTTATTGCATGAAATGTACTTTGGGGCTAGACAGGTGGCTCAGCATGTACTCTTCTTGGGGATGGTCAGTGTTCAGATCCCAATACCCTCATATGTTGGGAGGCTCATATGTTCCTGCAACTCCAGATCCAGCATATCTGACAAACTTCTCTTCTCTGGTGTCACCTGTATGTACATGAAAGACATTCTCTCTCACACACAAACACACATAAAAATGCATTTAAACATTTTTTCAAAAGTGCTTATGGCTTATAAAGCAATCGGTGNAAAACATGTTGCTTTACGCACATAGTACGAATCATACAAATTTTCTTTTAAAATCTGTTATCATGCTTTTGGTTTTAAAAGTCTTGCNTTATCTTACCTCACTATGATGTAGAATTACATCCAATCATTTGTGGTGATATATTGTGTACCCCAATAAAGCTTGCCTGGGGATCAGAGGACAGAGCCAGCCACCAAATTAGACATAGAGGTCAGGCAGTGGTGGCACACACCTTTCATCCTATCCCTCAGGAGGCAGAGATCCGTCTGGATCTCTGTGCGTTCAAGGCCACACTGGGCTACATGAAAGAAACAGAACCAGGCAGTGGTGACATATGCCTTTAATCCCAGGAAGTAATGTGGCAGGACACAGAAAGCTATATAAGGCGTGAACTCTTTCTATAAACAGGAGCTCTCTCTTGAGGCTGAGAATTTTGTAGAGGTAAGAACTTGTGGCTGGCTTGTTCTGCTTCTCTGATCTTCCAGCTTTCACCCCAATATCTGGCTCTGAGTTTTTTATTAATAAGACCATTCAACAATTCGTGTTACAGTCATGTTGGTGAGACTTCATGAGCATAGCTTTTGGTATTCCTTGGAGGCACAATCTCAAAGCCAACTTCCTGTTCCTCTGGCTCTTATAATCTATCCACTCTTTCTTCAGCAAGGATATCTGAACCCTAGGTACAGCAGTTATATTGTAGAGGGATTGGGATTGACAACTCTACATTTTGACTGGTCATATTTTTCCTATAATGGCTTTGCTTTCTCGCAAAAAACATTTCCTTGAGAGATGAGGACTACACTTACCTGTAGTGTAAGGACAAATATTTAAAATGTCATAGGGGAAGCTGGGCAGTGGTGGCACATGCCTTTAATCCCAGAATTGGGGAGGCAGAGGCAAGTGGATCTCTGTGAGTTCAAGGCCACCCTAGTCTTCGAAGCAAGTTCTAGGACAGCCAAAGCTGTTACACAGAGAAACTTTGTCTTGAACCCCCCCGCAAAAAAATGTCATTAGGGATTATTATGCTAGTTAGTGGTGGTTAGGGGTTCTTTTCCAAGATTCATTATGTCACTAGCCTGTGTAGTTGGATAGGTTTCTAGTCCCAGGCATGATTTCTTTCTTGTTGATCAGGTCTTAAATCCAATTAGAGAGCTGTTGTTTACTGCCAAGGTGTGCATGACACTATTGCACCCTTAAAGCTATCGTGCCATTCTGTTTGTTGTGGTTCATAGGTATCATAACTAGGTAGGACTATTGGTTGTTTCTTTCATTTGGAAGTTTTTGTGGTGCCTTCTTTTACCATGAAAGCTAGTCCTCAGTGAGGAGGCATTCAGGTTAGTTCTAGCTCAGGGGCCTCNGGCCCTGCATCTGATAAACATGCTGTCTTCAGCAATGCGGATTTACCTTCTATTCCCATAATTAATGAGGCAATTCCACTTAATTTATCTAGCAATCAAGAGAGTTTTATTTCTGGGATAACTTACAGCCGGTAAGGGTTCAGGTACAGGATCCAGGAGAGAGGAGATGAAATCNAGCAGAGAACTCTGACTTGGTCTCCAGTCCAGCTTCCAGGACCCGAGGGATCCAGAAGAAGGACCAAGCATGTAGGCACCTCAAGTCTTAAGGGGCTCCCTCTGAGCCACTCCCCAGGGGGAGGTCCTATACAGATGTGGCANTTACCTGTTGCCACTCTGGGAGGCAATGTTTCAAGGTCAAAGCTGGAACAGCTACCCACTACATCTCCCCCCTTTTGTCTAAATTAGAAAGTCCTAACCTAATATAAAACTATTTACGATAGGAATTGTGGTGATATTTTATCTGTCTTCCCTAATAAAATTTATCTGAGGGTCAGAGGAAAAACGGGGCTGCCAGCCACTAGTAGAAAAACAATAGCCATGCAAGTTAGCACACGCCCTTAATCCATTTGGTTCTCTGTGACTCCAAGGTCACATGGGGAACTAGCAGTAGGAGGTGGTGGCACACGCCTTTAATCCCAGCATCAGCCTTAGAGTTCTGAAGGTCCATGCAGACAAGACAGGAAGTGATGTAGCTTGGTGANGATAGCAGATGGACAGGCATAAAAAGCCAGGTTAGACCAGAAGTCTCTCTCTTNNCTCNGCTTCGCTCCTTGGAAGTAGAGGCAGCGTTGGTGAGGTGAGGCTAGTGGTGGCTTGCTTCTAATTCCTCTGATCTCTGTCAGATTTTCACCCTTATTTCTTGTTCCTCGTGTTTATTAATAAGACTGGTTAGAAGTTCTTCTTACAAGGAATTGTTTACCAAATATTGTCCAGAAAGAATAAGGGATAATAACCTAGACAAGATGAACTACACCAACAAGAAAAACACCAAACAAGAAACACATACTAAAATCCAGAGGAGTCTGGAACATAAATAAATGCCATGTTACAGAGATCATTCCAAATGATGTCCTACCCTGAAGAACCTGAATATATTTTAGTTGAGATACAAGAAGATTGTAACTGTAACTATCTAGTCTTTAACTCCATCAAAGACCTGAGAAGGAATATAATAACACTTGAAAAATGGGAGAAGACCTCAAGCAACTTTTGGGAGTCTTGCTAGAGTAGACAGAGACAGTTGGCAGCCTGGGCAGTCACCTAGAATCTCTCTATATTGTTGATGCATTCAGATTGGCTACAGGCCTAGAGTATCTGTCAGACCATTTTTAGAAGCAGGTTTTTTGAAAGACTATCTTAATCTGTCTTGGCAGAATTTAATAGTCTCTTTTTCTTGTGTTTTGTTTGTATCAAAGGGACAGTATTTATACTGTCAGTGGTTGAGGCAAGGGCAGTTATTTGTCCGATAGGCCATTTTTGTGTCAAGAACAAAACAATCTTCCAAACGGAAATGTCTCAGAACCCAACATTTTCTCAAGATCAGCTTGGTGTTGCCAGAGCAATCATATCTCACGTCAATGGAATTCTAAGTTATCAAAACATTTAAATGCCATATTTTTTCGGTCTATGAAGTATTTGAAGACTACCTATCCATCTGACATATGTTTCTGTAAGTCTGAAGAATCTAACTAACATAACTATAGAAATAACAAGCAGAAGTGACTATAACTCAGTAAGTCTTCTCTACTAAAATAACTAAGGCTTCACATAACAAGATAAACAGTCTGTAAGCAGATGTACCATAAGGACAATGACCTCAAGACTGTGACAATACACAAAATAGCTTAACCAGAGGTAAGAAGTTATATATAGTGCTAGAACAGCTACCCACTACAACCTTCTACCTCTGGGGGGTGGGCAACCAAGGGCAAGAACAATAACCTGTGATGTTTTAGGAGTCTCTTGGACAACCCTGACCAACAATTCAAAAGAGGACTTTTCATGCCTTGTGCTGGGGTTTTTGTTAGATGGTCTTTGGCCGTTAGAGGGAGAATTATCAGCCCTGATGGGAAAATTTCATTTAAACTATATGTATTCATACACTGACTTACATGTATTATAGTTATTTTTAGGTAGATAGTTAATAGTATATTCTTTGACTTTTTCAGACATCTATACTATTATTTTATCATTTCCCCTTCTTTATTTACCTCCCCCTCCCTCCCTAATTAGAATCCCCCATTTTCCCTATTTCCTCTGCTATTTTCCTCTCTACTCCCTCCCTACTTCCCCCTTCCTGGTTTCTGTAGCTACTTCAAGTTATGTACTCACATCTGAAGATTTGGAGCTAGGAGCCTCCAGTGAGAGAGAACATGCTGTATCTGTCTTTCTGGGCCTGGGTTACTTCACTCAATATGATCTTTTCTGGTTCCACCCATTTATCCTCAAAATTCATGATTTCATTTTTCTTTATGGTTGAATAGTATTCCATGGTATATATGTACTATGTTTTCATGATGATAGCCATTCTGAATGGAATGGAATCTCAACATGGTTTTAACTTGCACTTGACTAGTGAATAAAGATGCTTACTTCTTTTTTATATATTTATTGGACATTTGCATTTCTTTTTGTCTTGTTTCCATTTATTGAAAATAGATTTTTTTTTCATACAATATATCCTGATTACAGTTTACCTTCCTGACTTCTGTTTTTCCCAGTCTTTCCTACCTCCCTTCCCATCCAGTCCACCCCTTTTCTGTCTCCCATTAGAAAAAAAAACAGACATCTAAGGGATAATAATAAAATAAAATATAATAAGATAAACAAAAACAAACACAACAAAAGAAAGATAAAATACAACAAACAGAAGGAAACAAACCCCAAAAAGGCACAAGATACAAATATAGACACAGGGAACCACTCATTCTTTTACATAGTCACAAATCCCATAAAAACATAAAACCAGAAGCCATATATTGGAAGGACCTGTAAAGGAGTGGTGGGGTGGGGAGGGATAAACTGGACTGTGCACAGAGTGAGAGACCTTGGAACACTCAGCCCTAAATGGGATGTCTTCATCAAATCCCTTCCCTGAGGCCTTGGAACTATATAGAGGAGAAGGCAGAAAGATTGTAAGAGCTAGAGAGGATGGATGATACCAAAGAAACAGTGTCTTCTAGACACAATAGGACACATGTATGAAGTCACAGAAACTGTGACAGTCTGCATATGACCTGCACAAATTGAAATCAGATGGGGGCCTAGTGTTGAGAGGTGGAAGTAGACACAAGGTCTTATTCCCAACCAAAAAGCTATCTTCAATTAACAACAACTTGCAAAGAAAAAAAACTAGTTTCTCCAAGGGAGTCTCATTGGGTGTACATTTGCATCTCTTACTTTGAAAGACATTTCTTCAGTTCACATTTTCATTTCTGATTTGACCATTTGATATTATAGTGTTTAACTTTTGAATTAAAAATATATTATAGATAATAGTCTGTTGACAGAGTAATAGCTGTCAAACACTTTCTTCCATTCTGTTGACTTTGTTATTATTCCCTTTGATGTGCAGTGGTTCTTTAATTTCATGCAATTCTATTTCTCATTCTTGTTATTATTTTCTGAGCTGCTATGGTCCTGTTCAGAAAGCCATTGCCTTGGCCTATATATTGAAGTGATTTCTCTTGGAAGTTTCAAAGTTTCAGGCCTTACATTGAGGTCTTTGCTCTATGTTGAGTTGATTTCTGTAGAAGACGAATGTTAGAAATCTACTTTCAGTCTTTTACATGGGAGTATATGTTTCCTTCTATTTACTGGGGAGGCTAATTTTTTTCTGAGATATGTTTTTATACCACCTTTGTTGAGAATCATATGGCTATAACTAGATCTGTGTTTGTTCATTTTTGGTTCCTCTGGGCAATTGCATTGGTCTGTGTGTCTGTTTTGTGCCAGTATTATGCTTTCTTTATTACTGTTATTCTGTCATATTATTTAAAATTACATGTTGTGATATCTCCAGCAGTGCTATTTTTTTCCCCTCAGGATGGCTTTGGCTATTTGGGANTTTTTNAAATTCCACATGAGTTTTTGAATGATTTTCTGTTTCTATGAAGAAGACCATTGCACTGAATTGGTGGAGCGTGCATTGAATCTATAGGTTGTTTTTGGTAATACAGGCATATTCATAATATTAATTCTGCTGATCAATGAACATAGGCATCTTTCTATTTTTTTACTATGACATTAAGTTTCTTTCTTTGGTGGTTTCAAGTTTTTTATTGTAGTTTTTGCTTTATATTTTTTTCCTAGGTATTGTTAAAAGGCTATTGTGAATGGGGTTGCTTTCCTAGTTTCTAAGTATGTTTCTTATTGGTATATAGAAAAGCTATTGAAATTGGAAAGTTGCATTTGTGTCCTGATACTTTGCTGAAGGTGCTTACTAGAGACAAAACTTTCTTAGTGGCGTCTTTAAGGTGTTTTAAGTATAATTGTTGTTTGTTAGTAGAGATGATTTGGCTTTTTCCTTTTTTATTTGTGTATATTTTCTTTCTTTTCTTTTCTTTTCTTTTCTTTTCTTTTCTTTTCTTTTCTTTTCTTTTCTTTTCTTTCCTTAAGCTACTATTGCACCAGTGTATCATGCAATCTGGTCATTGTAAATTGCATGGTTTGTAGATGGATTGGTAGTTAGCTTTCTCCTGTTGGCTGCAGGATACCTTCCAGTAACATGAATAATAGTCGGTAAGTGTAAAAGCTCTAGTTAGACACCAGCTCAACTTCTCTGTGTTCAGTGAGATATTAGATGTTGTCTTCAGCAATATGGCCTTACCGTCAGTTTGTGGAGAACAACCAATAACTTTGGGAATAGCCTGTTCCCAAATAGGTTGTTTAGGTTTCCCATAGGGCCTCTTTGGCCAACAACTCAATTATATGTAACCCATTGCTGGAACTTGTGGTTTCATTTGGTGGTGAGAGATGTCTAGTTTGGGCTTTGTCTTCCCTGTATTTGGTGATTCCATTAAGATTTCTATATATAATTTAAGAAGGTTTCCATATGACCTCTCAAAAGGCCCTTAGTGTTAGCAGTCCTTCTGCATATTCCCTTCCTAACCCCCCTCTTCATTCCTCTTCCCATTTGACTCCCCTGTTCCAGTCTTCCCCTTGTTTCTATCTAACTATATATTCTATTTCCCCTTCCTTGGGAGATCCTCCCATCCCCCCAGTTCCTTATTCCACATCTAAACTCTGGTTATTCACACAGTAACATCCTATTGAAAGCTTAAAAGTTACATCTACATATAAGAGAATATATACCATAGTGGTCTTTGGGGTCTGGGTTACTTCACCTAGGATGATTTTTTCCAGCTCCATCCATTTTCCTGGAATTTCATGATTTTTTTAAACAGCTGAACAATATTCCATTCTTTAAATGTTCCATGTTTTCTTGATCTGTTCATCTGCTGATAGGTTTGTAGGCTGTTTTCAATTTCTAACTATTATGAANAGAACAACAATGAATATGGTTGGGCCGGTATCTCTGTGGTTTGTCCTTTGGGTATATGCCCAAGAAAGGTATAGCTGGATCTAGAGGTAGATCTAGTCCCATTTTCCTGAGGAACTACNATATTGATTTCCAATGTAGCTCTACAAGTTTGCACTCTCACCAGCAAAAGATGAGCATTCCCCTTACTCCACATCTTTGTGAGTATTAGCTTTCATTTGTGTTATTGATCTTGGCCATTCTAACTGGTGGAAGATGAAATCTCAAAATAGTTTTTTTTTAATTTTCTTTTTTTTTCCAAAAATATTTTATTTCCTATCTGATACTTTCAAAATAGTTTTGATTTGCATTTCCCTTAAAGAACTGTTGAGCACTTCTTAAAGTGTTTCTCAGCCATTTGTGTTTCATCTTTTTTGTCTCAAAAACCAAATAAACAAAACCCACCAATTGGATGACCACCATGCCAGCTGTCTACCTCCCAGGCTGTCCAGCCCTGCTCCCAGCAGACCACCTTCCCTACTTCCTGGTCCTTACTTTCATGATGCCACCTCTGCATGTCTCCAAGACAGCCCTAACCACCCCAACCCCTGACACAAGGTGGCACTCATTATTTCCTCAGGAGCTGCCTTCCAGGACCCACTTTATGTGTCCCCATACCCTGGACTGCTTTGGTCATGGCTATCCCTAATACACCCCAGGAGAGGCTAGTGACAAAGGCTGGGTCCTGCCTGGTTTACTGTCTGAATGTCAGGCTGATCATCTCCAGCCTTCCCAAGTGCTGGTGCCCTGAAGTGGTCCTGAGATGCTCCATGGAGTGTATGAGAGGGAACTTCCATGACCTGCAACTGCTGACACCAAAACCTCATGCCATGGCCCTAGCCTGACAGAGCCAACCCTGACCCACAGAACTATACTGTAATGACTACAAGGACAAGTCACTCTCTACTATGTTGGGAATTCAAGACACAGTGAAGGCCAAACATCCCTGGTGGACAGGAGCATCTGACTGGTCCATGTTCACCATGCATGGCTAAGGTTCTGTGAGGTCCCCATATTCACACTATGCTGTAAGNCCCAGCAGGCTCCTGTCCTCACCCCTGGAGCTTGGGAGAGTAGGGTGGGTGAATGGACTCTAGCCAGCCCAGGCCTGGCAGGCCTTACCCTTATATTCTATTCCCTCTGCCTTGCTAAAAACCATTAGATTCCATTCCTAAAGCTAGCTACCAAGATCTATTCCCTTATTTGGATATCTCCTCCTCCTGAGACTGACTACCAAAGTCCAGCTATCAAAATATTAAAGTCNAGCAATCAAAAGCCCCCTTTGGCTCACCTAGTCAACATGCCCAATTAAAAGTATACACCTCATCTTAACATGAGGGTTCCCATTTTACCTTTATAACCACCATTTTCCTATGTGCCATGTCTGTCTCCTTTGTCTCTCCGGGACAGACATCCCTGCCTTCTTCCCTTGTTCCCTTCCCCTTCTCCCTCATCCTCTATTTCCTGTCTTTGTCTCTTATTCCCTGCCCTCTGTCCCTCTGGGGCAAATAAATCTCCTTTGTGCTGAGAACTTGGTTTTGAGGGACCTGAGCCAATACTTTCCCTTTCAGTGGGTATTTACACCTTGCAGAAGAAATGGGGTTCTCATGGGCCCCCATGAGTATCAACTCTGTCTGGTGCATTGTTTGCTTTATCACACACTCCAGGTGGTCCCTGAGAATGAGTCTGATGGTGGAGGTACAGGCAGGTCATCCGAATTCTCAAGATGTGGTGGCAGCAGGGGCAGGAAGTTGGGTTACATAGCAAGACCCTGNCCCACACACAGTTATTTTGATTGTGATAAATGCACACCTAAACTATCAGCTTTTTGTTAGGGACCCTTCAGTACTATAAAAACTTTCATATTCGGCAAGGCAGTGGTGATGCACGTCTTTAATCCTAGCACTCAGGGGGCAGAGGCAGGCAGATTTCTGAGTTTCAGGCCAGCCTGGGGTACATAAGGAGTTACAGGACAGCTAGGGCTACTAAGAGAAAAAAAAACATTCACATTGAAGGGCGAAAGAGATAGCTTAGTGGTTAAGAGCACTAGCTGATCTTGCTGAGGATCTAGGTTTGATTCCTAGCACCTACATGTAGGCTCACACCCATCTAACTCCAGATCCAGGAGATCCAACTCCTTTTTCTGATCTCCATGGACACCAATTAATCATGGGGCCCACAAAAATGCTATGTGGTGTGTGTGTGTGTGTGTGTGTGTGTGTGTGTGTGTGTGTGTTCATTCTGGGCTAGAAAGATGGCTTAGGAGGTAAAGGTGTTTGCCACCAAGGCTGAAGACTTAAGTTCAATGTTTAGGATCCACATTGGTTGAATGGTTGGTTGAATGAGATAACCAACTATCTCCATCAAGTCCTCCGACCTCCCCACTCACAGTGGGGTCACACACACCCCACACATAACATAATGTAACACTAACTTAAAAGTTTGAGGCTCTCTCCTCCAGAGTCCTACCCACTGTCCCACTTTCCATCTTTATCAAGTGTCCTTGGTGACTCCAGGACATCATATACGTGAAATCCCAGACTCTGCCTATCTGTGGCAGACANAGTTCACCCAACAGGAAGGCCTCACTGTTTATCTATGTGGTGGATGTGCCTGAATGCGCTTCCTTATTTAGGGCTAGAATCTGGGACCATCCTGTACCCAACTTGGCATGGTGGTCCTCACAAGAAGCTCTGCACCTTCCCTTGCATATCACAATGCTGTTCCTGTGAAGAGACTGTTGATGGGACCCCACCACATCTGCTCCTCCCCCATGTCCTTCCCAGGCAAAAACATCCTTGTCCAGACATCTTCCTGTGTGTGTGGTTCTGGCCTCAACTCCACACATGGAAGTCTTGAATGGAAATGGGTCACAATTTCAACCTCAATAATTGCTAAGCCTCCTTGCCCTAGTTGTCCCAGAGAAGCCTGGGTCCCTTGNACATCTCTGGCTGGGCATTCCAGGCCTCAGTTTCCCCTCCCAGTATAGGGACTAACCCAGAGGGACTACTCACTCACATCCTGTTAAATTAGGGCTTGTGAGGCAGGAAATGTTGACCTCTTACCCTTCCATCCCAAATAGGTTTCATTTTCCCAGACTTTTGCCATCTCATGCTGAATTCTGCTGTTCCCAGAATCCAGCACACCTTCTGAGGCTAGCCCTATTCTCCAGGACAGGATGATAGCGGGGTCCTTCTAGGCAGATTTTTTTTTTTACATTGCTGAACATGAACCTAGGGTATTCAGCATGTGATGTGGCACTGAGCTACATCCTTTCAGACTCGTGTGCACTTGCCTCTCCAAACCTTAGTTCCTCCTTCTATTTTTCTCTTCCTCTTCTCACCTCCCTTTTTCAGAAAGCTTTGTGTGTGTTCATGTCAAGGCCAGAGGTCTAAGTCATGTGTCTTCCCCTAGCAATCTCCACTTTACTTTTGAGACAAGATTTCTCTCTGAACCTGCAGCTCACTGATGAACCATGTACAATGAACAGTGAACCTCCAGGATGCTCCTGTCTCCACTTGCCAGCTGGGGTTTACAGATGTGCTCTGCCATGCTCAGCTTTTATACACAGGTGCTAGGGATTTGAACTCAGGTCCTTATGTTTGCATAGTAATATCTTCATAGCAACCCACTCCCTATGATTTTTTTGTGGACTGTCTCTCACCACATAACCCAGGCAGCCCTAGAAATTGCAATGTTCNTCCCTTAGCCTCCAAGTGCTTGGGTGACAGGCATGCCCACCACGTCTTCCAAANGGTTGATACCCACTATGTAGTGCCTGTGACAGCTTCCCAGAGTGTCTAGGATACTCAGACAGCTCAGGGATCCTCTGCAGAAGTCTGGACACCTCCATCTAAAGTCATACCTAGAGCTTTGAGGACCAGTGNACAGTGCCTCCAAGGGTCCCCAGACCCTGCCTTATAGCAAGTATTTAGTGTCAGATCTATGGAAGTGGACAGACACCATCTTCTATCTCTACCTGACCCCAGAATCACATGGATGCCTTATTTCTGCACCTCACTTTACTCCAGGCCACGCACAGAGCTGGGATAAAGGTAGGGTGGCCCCCCAAGGGAATTTGGGGTACTCTGGGAAGCAACAATTATTGATGTGACCTNTAGTTTTTTGGGTTCATACATACAAAAACTATGTATTTATTTATTTGAAACAGGGTCTTAAATAGAGGTGGTAATGATCTGGGGCTAGGTCCTTTGGGAGGGTGTTGCTTCAGATTCTGAGAATCCAACACTTTCCACACAAGGGGTTGTGGTTATCAGCCCCAGTGCCACTGTGGATTTTGTTTATAATGTTCTTGAGTTACNCTGTGTTCCTCTTGTGCAACATTTTCTGATTAGCCTCCTTCTGAATTTGTATACTTCCTTTATAAAATGGAACCCTTTGGTTTACATTAACAAAAGATTTGCTCTTGAATTNGGCACAAATCTCCAGTCAATCTGGGATAGGTCTGTCCTTAGATTGGAAGTCAGGGTTGGGATCCACTGTGTTCTGTCCCTTCAGCTCACCCGTCCTGTCACTCAGACTTCACTAGCCAATCAGAGCCCCCAGCAGACCTGCCAATCAGATGGGAGTGTTCTTCCGGGAGCCAGGCTGCTGGCTCAGCTCTTTTTCTGAGGAAGTTGCAAGTTGTCCTGTGTGCTGCACCTTGGGCTTCATTGTGGGGAAAGCGTGGGTCAGCTGCGTAGCCGCACCATGGTAAGTGAGGGGCCGCTGTCCCCATGTCGGGAGGAGTGGCCGGCCTTGGTGAATGAGGGACCGCTGTCCGCAGACTGGGTGGAGCAGCCGGCTGAGCCCCGAGAGTCGGTGTAGTAGGTTCTCCCCTGGCTGGGTGGGAGTCTGGCCAGACACCCAATTCGGCGTGGTCCTTCCTGGTCCTGCCTGGTCCAGCGTGGTCCCGTGTGATCCGTGCAACTCCCTGGACCGGGCTGGCAGCCTCTGAACAACTTCATTCACTGGGTTGCGTCTCCGCAGAGCACTGGGAGCAGAACTGTACTTAGAAATATCCTTATTGAGATCACTGTGAAATACTGGTGCCTGTAGTGTTTATATTGTCACATGTAGAGAGACATCACCAGATTTGCCAAACTCGGAGAGTTCTGGTCTCTCTAGTATGTTCCAGAAGTTCTGTACTTTTAACATTTAAAATTTAGGTGTAGGATCTCTCTGGAGTTAATTTTGTTGTGCTTGTAAGTGGTATCTCCTGTGTAGAGTAGCACTCNACTGCTAAACTGTGATGTAGAAGAGTAGAACTGATGGTAATAGAATTGATGGTATAAGGACTTACCAGTTCAAAGCAATTCTCAATTACATAGTGTGAGGCAAGCTTGAGCTACAGGAGACATTGATCTAATGCTGTGACTCTTTAATACAGTTCCTCATGATATGGTGACCACCCCCAACTATAAAATTATAATCACTGCTACTTCATAACTATAATTTTGCTACTGCTATGAATTGTAATATAAATATCTGTGTCTTCCAAAGGTCTTTACCAGTATTGTGATAGGGTCATTTGATCGTCCAGGTTGAGAACCACTGCTCTAAACTGATATAAATAAATAAATATATAAAGAAATAGCACTTAAGAAAAATGGAATGAAATTCTTAAACCAGGAAACATTGGAAAATAGAAACAAAGAGATTATAGCAGTAATGCATTTGAAGAAAATGAAATTAAAAAAAAAGATACCAATAATTGACTTTTTAAAATGATAAAAATAATTGGAAGAGCACTTAGCTATACTGATTTTGAAACAGACTAAACACTTCCCTGTTAGGGAGAATAATAATAAGAGACTGTATGACTTTGTCCCGTATAAAATGTTAGCCACTGAGTGCTGTAAGCTGACACATGGAATTATAGCCAATGGCCTGTGTCTCAAACCTCTGAGCTGACTTAACTGTGTCAACCAGGATTGCACATATCTGCATAGGAGAGTTCGGTATTAATGAGTCATGTTCCAAAGGGTCATTTATATGCTTTATTTATTTAGGTTTTGTTGTTGTTAACTATAGAGCGAATCTTAAACGGTCTTATTAATTGAAAACACCAGGCCAGGTATTGGGGTAAATTCTGAAAGGTCAGAGAAACAGAACAAGCCACAGCCAACCTCACCTTGCCAACTCCTCAGCTGATCTTGTTTCCTCAGACTGCAGGCTTCTGAGTCCTCACCCAAATGAATCNCAGCTCAACTGCTGCTCAAAGCCTGAAAGCTTAAGAGGCCTTCTAAGGTTTCCACACCTTATATACCTTTCTGCTTCCTGCCACTACTTTCTGGGATTAAAGGCATGTGTCTTTCTCAAGCAAAGGCATGAGATCTCAGGTGCTGGAATTAAAGGTGTGTGCCACCATGCCTGGCTGTTTCCAGTGTGGCCTTGAACTCAGAGATCTGGATGGATCTCTGCCTTGGGAATGCTAGGATTAAAGGCATGTGCTACCACTGCCTAACCTCTATGTTTAATCTAGTGGCTGTTCTGTTCTCTGACCCCAAAGAAGTTTTATTAGGGTACACGATATTTTGGGGGACACAATATAATCACCACAGTTAACCTGTGAAAGACTTTTAGATCATTGGATAAAAAGTATTATGGTGCTTAGTATTAGGTCACTCAGCACAAATTCTCTTTGGGGATGACCTGAGTTCATATCACAGCACCCAAATCAGGAGGCTTGTAACCACCTGCTACTACAGGTTCAGGGGATAGCCTCTTTTCTGGTGTGTCACCTGTATGCACATGGAAGACATACATGTAAAAAATGGGGATAATTTTGTTTTCAAAAGTTCTTGTGACTTATAAAGCAATTAGAGCAAAACAACTTGTTTTAGGTATATAATACAAATCATACATTGTTTCATTAAAAATCTGTTATCTTGCATTTGGTTTAGAAAAGTTTTTCTCTCTTCACTCTGATGCAGACTTACATCTAATCATCAATCATAGGAAAGTGATCCTAACTTTTGTGAGCAAGAAGGTAGATACAGTAGCATAGTTAGTGTAGCAAAAGTAATATTTTATTATGCCGAGGGTCATCACACAAGGTTCACACTCTAAATTCCCAACTATGGTCCTAATCCTATCTTGCCAAGGCTGCTTGCTGTGGAGCAATCCTTTTCTATATGATATGTATTACTCTCATTGCTTAATAAAAAGCTGACAGGCTAGTAGCTGGGCAGGAAGTTAGTTGGGAAAGCCAAACNGAGAATGATGGGAAGGAGTGTGGAGTTAGGAGAGATGCCAGCCAGCCATCCAGGAAGCAAGATATCCTAGAAGACAGGTAAAGCCACGAGCCATGTGGCAATATATAGATTGATAGAAATGGGTTATTTTAAGTGTAAGAGCTAGTAACAAGCCTATGTTATTGACCGAGCATTTATAATTCATATTCAGCCTCTGAGTCAGTTATTTGGGACCATGCAGTGAATTTGGGAAGTGACTGCTGGGTATTTGGGACAGGCAGTCAGGATAGGAAACATTCATTTACAGCTGCTCACCTGTGTGATATATCTTAGCTGAAGTTCAAGTCCAGTCTCTAACAGAAGTCTCAGGGTCAGGATCCTGGGGGAGACGCTCTAGCCACAGGGTTGATCAAGGTGATGTCTTTCCACATGTGCAGAGAAAAGCATTGCTCTTGGTCTCTGCTTATATACTGTCCAGTGGGCATTATGGGGTTCTAGGACGGTGTCTGTTTATAGTGATGTCATTGGATTCTGGATATCAGGTACAGCCCTGGGTGTAGTGGGGTTCATTACTAAACTGTTTTTACATCTCTAAAAGGCTTTTTTTT
>LZPO01066592.1:40450-59680 GCA_001675575.1 Neotoma lepida
AACCTAGAAAATGGAATTTTAAATAAAACTTGTTTAATATAGGTATTTGTAATCTGTAGCTCTAGAGAGATGCACAGAAGGAGGAACTCTCAACTTGGCATCATTTGCAGTATTCACACTAGAGGGATTATTTGCTAGCACAAGCATTCTGTATTTTTTTTTAAGTTTAAGGACTTCCCTGTACCAACGGATGGTATTATAATTTGTATGCATCTTAAGTTGTCAACTTTGTCCTATGACAAAGACATCTAGCTAATGTCTGGCACTAGAGAATTTTCAAACTGGTATTAGCAACTGCATAGACCAGTGGATATACTGAATTTGAGTAATTATAGCCACTGTTGCTTTATATAAACTAATTTTTAAATGATAAGATATAATTTATTTACTGGTAATCATTTGTAGATATGTACAATAATGGGGTGGCTGAGGCTTTAGAAATAAGTTCTACTTTTCAATAGAATCCAAATGGGAATGGGGTGAGGTGGGTAGGTAGCTTGGCAGTAAAGTATTTACCATGTGAACATGGAAGAACTGAGTGTAGTGTGCAGCATCCACACACACAGAGCTGAGAATGACAATGTGCACCCCCTATTTCTGGGGAGGCACAGGCCACACAATCCCTGGAAGTCACTGGCCTGTCAGCCTAGCCTACTCTACAAGCTGCAGGTCCTAGTGAGAGACCCTGACTCAAAAAATAATACAGCACCAGGGAGTCAGAGGGGAATAGTGGTGGATAGCTATAAGCAAAATACTTTGAATACATGTATGGACATCATCCAAACCATGGGTGGCTCCCAAGTGATAACACTAGAAGTTGACTTCTGGCAGCTGTGGCAGTCTGCACAGGATCAAGGCAGTTAACGTTCCAACACAGATCGTGTACACACACACACACACACACACACACACCTCAAAAGGCAGACTCATATTTTTTTCTGGAATATTTCCATTTATTTGTAATCTTCTGAATTCAGCTCTATTATTAGCCTTTTACCAATTAGGGCACTTTACAGTTCAGAATAGGGTCATAGAAATGGCAGGAGCTCACCATAACTTTCACCTTACATTCTTTTTTCCTTTTAAATCTTCAGTTAAATCATAAGATTTACATTGGACATTTTTTGGTGTAGAGTGATTACCCAGATACAACTTCATCCTAAAAATTAGGTCACTGAGAAGAGAGGAGGGCAACAGTGGCACAGGGATTTAGGGTAGCTCTCTTATGTTGACTCAGGTGGTCTTGATCCCAGTTTGTTGCTTTCCAGGGCAATGACCTTGCTGTCTTCTTGATTAAACTTCCAAAGTGTTTAAATTAAATGACTGTACCACCTCAGAGTTTTTAAATTCCCCATTTGAAATATTTAGTTGACTATTCATTGCAGTCACAGGCAAAGGATTTACATGTGGAGCATTGTTTCTGCCTTCAGACAAAAATAGGATGAATAGTTTATTATGTACACTACAGGGGGAAACAGGGTAAGCAATCAGCTGCTAGAGTCACCATTCTGAAAAAGGACCTGATTGTGGTGGGCGAGTGATTTTGTAATTTCCCAGCATGTATTAATTGATGTCCTGTGACTGTATACAGGCCAGATTTGGGAAGGTTAGCTTGAGCCAATGAATATTGAATTTGCAATTAGGGAACTCTCCTGTGCAGATATGTTCAGTCCTGCTTGACACAGTTAAGTCAGCTCAGAGGCCTGATGTAACTCTGTGTCAGATTACAGATTTCAGCAGTCAACATGTTCATATCGGCAATATTGATCTGTGGTGATATTTTGTTTGTGCTTTAACAAATAAATCTTGCTCAAAGATCAGAGTGCAGAGTTTAGCCACTAGAGGCCAGGCACACACCTTTAATCCCAGCACTTGGGAGGCGGAAACAGGAAGTGATATGTCAGAGCTGAGAGAGGAGTGATAAGGCAGGATGGAGACAGGAGCTCGGCTCTTTCAGACTGAGGAGTTGGCAAGATAAGAGGTGGTCGATATGGCTTGCTCTTTGTCTCTCTGATCTTTCAGCATTTACCCCTATATCTGACTGTGGTTTTTTTTTTAATGAAGACCAATTAGGATTCGTGCTGCACTGATCAGTCTCTTATAAATAGCATTCCCTCTATTAGGGAAGGGTCTACATTTTTTCAAAGCCAATATAGCTAAGTTTTATTTTATTTTAAATAAATTATTTTTATCATTTAACAAAGTCAATTATTGGCATCATTTTTAANATTTCATTTTCTTTAAATGTATTACTGTTCTTACCTCTATTTGTTTCTGTTCTCTGATGTTTCCTGGTCATTAACAATTTCATTCCTTTTTTTTTCAAGTGCTGTTCATTATTTATTTCTGTTTAGAGCAATGTGTCCTGTAACTTAGGCTTGCCTCATGCTATGTAATTGTAAATTGCTTTGAACACACCAAATCCTCACTCTGCTGTCCAGTGCTGGGAAGACAGTCCTGCAACTCCTTCCATACTGGGCCTTGACTGGTCAGTGAGAAGGAAAAATATACCAGTTAGTGAGTACCCTCCAATCTGTCTTGCTTTTATTGGTGACATACAAATAAATAGGGACCTGTGCAAGAATTGAGTCTATTGACCAACTTTGAAACTGGTATAGTGACAGTACAGAAAGGGAGGAGCAGGAAGGAAGGTGAGAGCTTTCCTGCTTTAGCAGTAGTTGAGATTAACAATGTGGAGTCAGAAAATCAATTTTAGATGATCCATAAATGTTTCGAGTGGCCATTTCTTAGGGTCCACAGACCAGAATAATCAAGAATCTGGATAAAGGATTGACCTTATCATGAAATCAAGTTATTATAGTTACACTAATCAACCAAAACAGAAGATCTATGTAAAATGTGGCCCTGTCTACAGGACTGTTATTTTCCAAGTTTAAGATGTTTAGCCTCAGGGCTGGAAAGATGGCTCAGAGGTTAAGAGCACTGGCTGCTCTTCCAGAGGTCCTGAGTTCAATTCCCAACAACCACATGGTGGCTCACAACCATCTATAAAGAGATCTGGTGCCCTCTTCTGGTGGGCAAGCATACATGCAGGGAGAACACTGTATACATAATAAATAAAAAAAATCTTAAAAAAAGATATTTAGCCTCAGACACAAGGTGTGAGTAGTCCTTGGTGTGCTCTCATACAAATCCCTAGTCTCTGGAGCACAGAGCCCTAAAGCCTGTTCCCACTTCTCAAAAATAATTCTTTGAGTTTATAACTACATCATGCCCACAGTCTCCTTCCTGCTTCCAAGCCTTACCATTGACCCCTCATTGTTTTCTAATTCATGTACTCTTTTTGCTTTAACAAAAGCTAGAGTTTGACTGTGAGTTATGTTTGGTTGTAGGACTTCCCAGCTAAGAAGCAAAGGGTTGGCTGCACTGGACATTGAGCATGTAATTGAATATTTACACAAAGGCTCCTGTGCCTTGGAAGAGGAACAGAAAGGGCTATGGGAGACTGGAAGAATTTCTACTAAAATACAAATTTTCCAGACTAGGGCCTTCTCTGCCCCTATGGTGGAAGGACAGAGCCGAGGCCTGTGCTGTCTGAATTATTTGATCTTTGCATACCGGGTAGGGTAGCTTCTAATGTCTTGAATTCCAGCTGGGTGGCTGTAGCTGATGAAGGACTCTAAGAAGGCTTAGCAATCAGGAGTACCAGTGGGAGGAAGCTTACAAGTTCTTTCCAGGATTCTCCTCTGTTTCTGCTGTAGGGAGCTGTGAGAGAGATAAAAGTCATGCCATACTGAGTGGAGCCATTGATGCAAGACCAGAAGGAGTAAGTCTACTGAGCTGTCAGAGATGCTGGGACTGGGATGGACCATGAGCCAGACTGTGCTTAAGTTGGTCCATGTGGTGACCTGGGCTGAGGCCCTTGGCCTCTGAGCCTCACCATGTGTCAATCCTCTTGGGAGGAGAAGGCTCTGTAGCCCTGGCATAGAAAGCTATGATGCTTGTAATATCACTGTCCAGTGTGCACATGCAGGCGTTGCTTTTGTTGTATAGTGGGAAGACATTGTAAAACTGAAGGTCTGGTTTCTAGAAGTTTTGAAATTTGCATTCAACTTTCAGGTTTGTCTTATAAATGTTACAAATAGTTTATAAACTGATAGAAAGAGTTTATTGGGATCATCCCTCAGCAATACATGATTAGAATGTTTTTAAATTCCTGCTACCACCAGCTACAATTGTGTGATTCAGGGAAGTTCAGTTGCAGGGGACAAAATGATTTTCTGAGCTGCACAGGTTTTTCAGGCATGAATGGTGTTGGTAGGTGGATACGATATGTTCCACATCTTATGTCATAATTCCTGTGGTAGGAAGCAGACATTAAATTATTCTTCAACATTGTTTTGTGATTGGGCATCAGTGGAATTGGGTTTGCCTAAAACCAAAGACATGAGAGATTGCAGAGTCATAGCAGATCAATTTCGTTTGCAGAGAGAGCTCTAGAACTTGGGTCCTGTCTGTTTGAGAGGAAGATCAGTAGCTGGAGAGTCAGAAACATAAGAGTTTAAGTGTCACTTTGAGTTAGTTTTATGGGAATTGTGAAGTCTGTTTATTTAATTTCTATACACATAGAATCATAGATAGTAGGGTAACATTGGTCAAGATCACAGTTTTCCTTTGGTCATTTGATTAATAGTTGACTGGATTCTCCTGCTTTTGTTCTTGGTCTTTTCTCTCCATCCTTTATTCTTTCACAAATATTGTACACCTTCTTGATTGTTGTAGTTTTGTGCTAAGTATAGAAGTCACATTTGGTCAATGTGTGTACTTTTTTTTTATAATCTCATTGAGCATTCTGAGTGTTTCCACTTTGCATGTAGCTTTGGAAATCAGGTATCCTGTTATAAATTGTTGGGAATTTTCTTTGGATTGTATTCAATACATGCTGCAAATTTATCATACACAACCTCTTAATATTGATACATCATGTTCCCAAGGATCATTTATTTACTTCTTTATTTAGGTTTTGTTGTTGTTAATCTGTGAAGGACTTTCAGTTTATTGGATAAAATGTATGATGGGGCTTAGCAGGTGGCTCAGCACATATTCTTCTTTGGAGATGAGTTCATATCCCAACACTGAAGTTGGGAGGCTCATAACTACCAGCTACTCCAGATCCAGGGAGTCTGACACCCTCTTCTCTGGTGTGTCACCTTTACAAACATGGAAAACTTTCTCTGTCACACACAAACATACACTAAAAAAATGGGGATAAACTTATTTTCAAAAGTTTTTGTGACTTATAAATCACTTAGAGCAAAACAAGTTGCATTAGGTGTATAAAACAAATTATACCTGATTTCTTTAAAAATCTGTTATCTTGCATTGGTTTGGAAAAGTTTTCATTTCTGCACTCTGATGCAGACTGACCAGTCATAGGAAACAAAATGGTGTCTAAGTGATCCTAACAAATATCCTTTTCTTTATCATAAAGGAACGAGATCTTTTTAGTAGTCAAAACTGTGTTCTATGAAGTTAAAACATCAGAAGTCTTCAAGCAAAACTCTCCAATTTTGATGGAACAACCCTTCTTTACCTAATCCATTTTTTATTATTGGCAGTGGAGTGAAGTAGATTGCACAGGATGAGTGCTGGCCAGTGATTTCTTACAGTTTTATTTTGATTATAATCTTCTAGTTCTTCTTTAATGGACCATGATATATATTTGTAGGTCTGTCTTTGTGTCTCATTTTTTCAGTGGTGCCATCTATGTTGTTAGTTTTATTATTATCTAATATATTGTTCATTCTCTGGAAATTGATAGACCTCCACCAATTTTTGTATTCAGAAAATTTACTACTTTATGCTATGAGTTCCTTGAGGTTTTGTTGGTTTGGGAACTTTCTGTGGAGAGACAATTTTAGTTTTCTCTTCTTGAACTTACAGGCTTTCCTCCCCTCATTTCTAATCATATCTGTGTATATTATTGATTTATATGGCTAGAATGTAGGTTTTTATACATGTCAAGCATATACTGTTGTGCTGAGCTTCACCCACATCCTGAATTTTGAAATTTGGCTGAGGGTATCATTCTCTTTCCCAGGATGGCAGTATTCATGACATTAATCCTGCCTGCACTTGATTAAAAGGTTGTGACATTCTTCCCAACTTGTTTGTTTTGAATTCTTTTGAATGAATATGAATCTTTTGCCTGTAAATATGGATAGGTACCACACATGTGCCTGGTCCTCACTGTAGTCAAAACATTGTTTTAGAACCCATGACCTTGGAGTAATGAGCAGGTATGGGATCCCCTATGTAAGTACTGGCAATTGAGCCCACCTATCTGCAGGACCAGCAAGAGCTCTTAATTGTTGAGCCATTTGTCTTGCCCTATGTTGTTTATTTATGATCAACATTTACATTGCTAATGTTTTCATCTGTCCGTTTGTATCTGTTTAAACATTCTTTCCCTTTTAGTAAAGATTTTATTAATGTTACAGTTTAAAATGTGGCATTTCAGATTTCTGGAAGATGAAAATAGAACTGGAGTGAATGCATAATTCTTTATAGGAATTTCAGCAAAAACCTATGAATTCTTTCTACCTTTTTTGTTTGATTGATTTTTGCAGGGGAGACAGAATTTTAATATGTACCTCTGGCTGTCATGGAACTCACTGCATAAACCATGCTAGCATCCAGCTCAATGAAATTCACCTGCCTCTACCTCCTGAGTGCTGGGATTAAAAGCATGAGCTGACATACCCAGCTTGCCCATATTTTTTGGAGTTAGTATTTATTCATACAATATCTCTGATGTGTACTAAGTACTGTTGATCTGNTTGTTTCTCTCTCCCTCTTTATGTCTGTTAATTAGTGTTTTACTTTCAAGGCTATATCCTATTCAAAAGTTGCAGAAATGACAGAGGTGAACCTTCTATTCAGTTTCCTTCTAAAGTGACTTGGTAATTACGTTAGATCTTCTGTGTCATGGAATAAGTGTAGGAAGCACCAGAATTATATAAATATATAGCCAACAAAGTATACATTTACAATGCTGCCAGTATCATACTTTCTTTTGTACACATGTATTGAATATTTTAGAATGAAGTGACCTATGATGATGTGCATGTCGACTTCACTTGGGAAGAGTGGGATTTGCTGGATCCTTCCCAGAAGAGTCTGTACAAAGAAGTTATGCTGGAGACTTACAGTAACCTCANTGCTATAGGTAAGACTGTGAATATTCCTTCACATTTTAAAATAGGCGGACAACTGTTTCTTGGTCCTTAATAGTCTTCTGTATTTTCATTTGAGAAAGAGGAAGAATGAGGTGAATAAATCAGGCATGGTTCGAAGGTTCACTGAAGATAATAACTTAAGTTTTGTACAACTCCCAATAATATATCATACATTTTCTGGTACTATATTTTAGGCTACAAATGGGAAGACCATAATATCGAAGAACATTGTCAAAGTTCTAGAAGACATGGAAGGTAATTTTCATGTGCAAGCTGTACAAATGTGCCTTTGAAAAAATTTTGGTTTGACCTGGAAGTTTTAAAGAAAAGCAACAGTGTAAATAAGAACAGCTTAAAGTGTATTGTTATTTATTAAATTCTCACAAAAAAATATATCTCACTCTCAGGAAGCTGATCTGTGTTTGCAAGGCATTCTTTAAAGAAAGAAGACAAGGAAACAATGCCTTAACTGCTATCACCATTTGAATCATATTCCCATGAGACTTATACTATGGAACTGCTAATCCTTTTAGTTTCATACCATTCAGATATTGCAAAAGGTATATACATCGAATAGGTGATAAGTATATGTCCAAAATCTTCTAAGAAGTAAATTGTCCAGAGTGAAGCTGGTGTTATTCCCTTGTAGTAACTTTGCTAAGTTTAGTGAGAGCAGCAGTTTATGAGAATCAAGATTGTTGTAGAGAAACCTTCATCCCTATACCACATGTCTATGAGGAATAGAAATCAAACTGTGTGAATGCAATGTGGAAGACTTTTATTTGTTATTCTTCCTTTAATATGTATATCATATGTCACTCTGGATACAAGCCATGTGAGCATAGGGATATAGAATTAAGCAACATACCTCTCTCTTTCCCAGAACAATTAGAAGATATATAGTAGTCCACACAATTAGAAGATACATAGTAGTCCCCACTTTCAGTAGACTTGTTGAATATGATACAAGTTTACANTTAATTGGTTTTTCATCTTCATTGGGAATACATCAACAAACTCACTTCAGAAAAGCCCTATGAATATTGTAATGTATAAAAATTTCTGTTTGTCCTTGGTCACTTTGCAAATGTAGTATGATTCACACTTTGAAAAAATTTAGTAATCTATAAGTGTGTTAAAATCTGAGTTCTTCCATTTTGCTTCAAATAGAAAAAAGATACTATCAATGTGAGCCATGTAATAAAGGCTCATACCATCACAGGTATCCTCAAAGATGCAAAACAACCCTTAATGAAGGGGAACACCATGAATGTAAAAAAAGTGATATAACCTTAAGATCTGATTCCTCTTTACAGTTAGACCAAATTATAAAATTAATTCATACAGCTATAAATATTCACCAGTATAATAAATGTGGTAAAAGTTTTATATGTGCCAATTATCCTTGCAGCCATGAAAGAAATCACACTGGAGAGAAACCCTCTGAATATACTCAATGTATTAAAGCCTTTGAATATTACAGTCATCTTCAAAAGCATGAAGAAATTCATACTGGAGAAAATATCTATGAATATAGTCAATACGCTGAAGCTTTTGCACATGAAAGTAGTCTCCAAATACATAAAAGAACTCATACTGAAGAGAAATCCTCTGAATTTAAAGAACGTGGTAAAGCCTTTGAATGTTTCAGTCATCTTCAAAAACATAAAAGAACACATACTGGAAAGAAACCCTACAAATATAATGAATATGGTAAAGCCTTTGAATGCTTCGGTCATTTTCAAATACATAAAATAACACATACCGGAGAGAAACCCTACAAATGTAATCAATGTGGTAAAGNCTTTGCACGTCACAGTAGACTCCAAATCCACAAAAGAACACATACTGGTGAGAAACCCTATGAATGTAACCAATGTGGTAAAGCCTTTTCACAACGCAGTACTCTACAAATACATAAAAGAACACATACTGGAGAGAAACCCTACAGGTGTAATGAATGTGGTAAAGCCTTTGCACAAAATTGTAATCTCCAAATACATAAAAGAACACATACTGGAGAGAAACCCTACAAATGTAATCAATGTGATAAAGCCTTTGCACGTCACAGTATACTCCTAATCCATAAAAGAACACATACTGGAGAGAAGCCCTATGAATGTAATCAGTGTGGTAAAGCCTTTGCACTTCATAGTCATCTTCAAAGGCATGAAAGAACACATACTGGAGAGAAGCCCTATGAATGTAATCAATGTGGTAAAGCCTTTGCATATGACAGTCATCTTCAAAGGCATGGAAGAACACATAGTGGAGAGAAGCCCTATGAATGCAATCAATGTGGGAAAGCCTTTGCANGAAAGCCTTTGCACGTCATAGTAGTCTCCGAATGCATAAAAGCACACATACTGGAGAGAAACCCTATGAATGCAATCAATGTGGGAAAGCCTTTGTATGTTACAGTAGTCTCCGAATCCATAAAAGAATACATACTGGAGAGAAACCCTATGAATGTAATCAATGTGGTAAAGCCTTTTCACAACATAGTAGTCTCCAAATTCATAAAAGAACACATACTGGTGAAAAACCCTATAAATGTTATCAATGTGGTAAAGCCTTTGCACGTTGTAGTCATCTTCAAAGGCATGACAGAACACATACTGGCGAGAAACCCTTTGAATGCAATCAATGTGGTAAAGCCTTTTCACAACACAGTAGTCTCCAAATGCATAAAAGAACACATACTGGTGAGAAACCCTATGAATGTGATCAATGTGGTAAAGCCTTTCCACGTCACAGTCATCTTCAAAAGCATGAAAGAACACATACTGGCAAGAAACCCTAAGAATATCATCAATGTCATAAAGCCTTTGCAAGTCAGAATAGTCTCCGAATCCATAAAAAGAACATATAATGGAGAGAAAGCCTATGAATGTAATCAGTGTGGTAAAGCCTTTGCATGGTACAGTAGTCTCAGAATGCATAGACATAGTGGAGAGAAACCTTATGAATGTAATCAGTATGTGTAGGAAAATAAGGCCTACAAGGCTGAGAGATGAGCCAACCTGGAGCCTGCCTGAGGGCCTAGCAACAGGCACTGTCAGAGGTCCTGATTGTGCCTAGCCAATGAGGGGCAACCACGCAATGTCACTGGATCGGGATGCACCCTGGGTGCTGGGAGGAGGGTAGATAAGGCTCTCCCTATTGCTGAATAAATGAGTCTACTGTTTGCCTTTTATTTAACTTCTGGTGTCTGTGCAATTGATGCTGCACCTTCTCACCTCCTCCCCTGGGAGGGGTTAGGACCCAGCAATATGTGGCTCCCAAACAGGTTCTGGTCATCTTCTTCCCCCCTTCCTCGAGGCACTGAACAGCACCCCCAAGACAGTGTGTTTCAGTGAGAAAGCCCCTCAATGTTGTGTATTTCCGGTCCGTTTGTCAGGTAAGCATTGGGACCCCACCTTTCTTTCCTTCTTTTGTGTTGTCTGTCATGTTTGTCTGCCTATGTGGTTAGGCAGGCACATTTTTTTTTTCTGTTTCGGTTCACCTGGGGCCTCCACATAAAGGCTGAGCCACCAGGAGGCAGAACCAAAGCTCAGCTCCCAAATGCTGTCCCTCATCTGGAGACAATGTGGGCATATAGCCATGGCCTAAAAAAACACAGAAGTCCCCCACTAGGCATAAAACATAAAGGTCTGACACAATATTCCACCCCTGTTGGCGGCTCACCTGCTGTCTCCCTCTACAAAATAGATAACCTNTCCATTACCTCCACCCCATGTCTGATCTCTCTATGGCATCTGATGAGGAGGAGGCAGATAGTTCAGGCCCCAAGTAACCTGCTGAGGAGAGTGTAAGGAAGTGCCTCAATGTTTACCTACCCCTGAAAGTGGAAATTCCATCATGCTGTGGTATGCCCCTCAGCCACTGCACCCTCCCCTGCCCCCTGTCTTGGGCCTCAAAGGCCAGCAGAATCCTTTCCGTTCAACATGGGACAAAATGCCGCTAGCCAGTCCTGGATTCCCACTCCCATAGCTGAACTCTCCCTTATCTGGAAGGTGGCTAATGAGTCGGGCCCAGATTTGCCTTACTTCAAACAGGTCCTCACTCAATGGGCAATGCAACTACAGACATACTTTGATTGGTATAGTCTGTTCAAAGCTGTGCTGGAGCTGGCTGCCTTTCTTAGCTGGAAACTGGCTTATGATGATCAAGCAGAAGCTCAAGCATGAATGAACCTCTTAATGTTCCAGTGACCCTTGACATGCTCACTGGATGAAGTAACTTTGTCCATTCCATCCATCAGGCATAGATTGGCCATCAAGCTTACTACCTACAGGTTTCTGACCTGGCCTTCAAGGCTCTTAAGGCATGTACCCCATGGGACCTTTCAGCTTACTTCTGCAATCTTACTTAACAGCCAGGGGAACTTTTTACTGATTTTCTCACACATATCAATGAGGCAGTGGAGCAGACAGTAGACCTGGGCCCCACTAGGGAAATGTTAATCGAACAATTGGTTTGAGAAGGGCTTAATGCCCCCGCCTGCATTGCGGTTACAGCAGTCTGCAATGAGGACATTTACAAGTGGGTACTGACCACAAGAGATCTTGACTCCAATAATGGTCCCATCGCTGCCCTCAATACTTCCCCAGATGCCCTTATTGTGGACAGGCAGTGTACCAACGACACACCCAAGGGCCCCCAAGTAGACAAATCTTACTAGGGATGTGGCAAACCAGGTCATTTGTCGTGTAATTGCCCCTGGGCAAAGCCCAGGACCCAAAGCCCCAGCTGCAGTAAGGGATTTCATTAGGCAAAGGATTGCAGATCACAGATCACAGCCTGCTGAAGCACCAGCCCCTTTAAACTCCAGGCAGGGTGCTCCTCAGCCCTACCAGTAAGAGGAGGCGCTGGTAATCCAAAAATCTATTGGACACTGTCCATTTTTCCACATTCCCCAATACTGACCATCTATCTTGATGGACAAGCTGTTAAAGGCTTGGTGGACATGGGTGCAGACATCACCATATCAACAGAAACAGAGGTGCTCCTCTTCCCCCATTGGAAATTTAGACCTAGCCCTCCCATTAGTGGAGTAGGAGGCCAACAAAATTCAAAAATTACCACCTGTCTGGTCCATTGGAAAGACCTTGATGGCAACAAGGAAGCCATTCTTCCTATCATTTCTACAGTACTGAGAAACCTGAGACATCCTGGCAGATATGGGTGCTGTTTTAATTACTGACAATAGAGCTTTCTTTGATGGCTTTAGGTCCAAGAAAAGACAGGTTTGGCAAATCACGATCCTATGCATGAGTCACACCCCCAATTCTAAGGGCCCCTGTCCCTCAGAAATCCACCACAATCGAGCCTCCTAGCTCCATTCCATTGACATGGCTCTTGAATCAAGTCATCAGTAATTGAACCCAAGCTGTCAATCCTAAAGGAATTATTTGCAGAACAGCTAAAGGGGGGGGCAATCATGAGTAAACATAATACTCCCATATTTGTTATTCCCAAGAGATCAGGATACTACTACCTCCTGCAGGATCTTCATGCAGTTAATGATCAAATGGAAAAAATGGGATCCACACAGCCAGGCCTCCCCCACCTTAGCGCTAGTCCTCCATCTTATTATATTTTTGTTTTAGATATTAAGGATTGCTTTTTTCAAATTCCCCTGGTGCCACATGATTGAGACTGCTTTGCCCTTACAGTATGGGAACCTAATATGCATAAGTGAGCCAAGAAATATCAATGGACTATTTTACCNCAAGGAATGAAGAATAGCCCCACAATCTGCAGTTATATGTTGGTAAATATTCCCAAGGATGTCCTCTTAATATATTTTGTGTATGATCTCCTTCTGGCATATCTGGATGCAGTCTATCTGCAAAGGACTGCCAAAAGAGTGTTAAAAGATCTCACATCATTACATCTGATGGTGGCACCAGATACGATTCAAATGCTACTCCCCTTTGCCTTTTTAGGCTTTTCCATTGCTAAGCAGGTCCACCCTTTTCCTTTAAACTGGAAACGAAGGAATTGTACTCACTCTCAGAATTACAACAACTATGTGGCACTGGCATGGTTAATTGGCTTAAACACTTTCTGCCCATCCCTGACCAAGAGTTGAAACACCTCTTTTCATTGTTGGAGGGCCTCACCTGTTCTTCCACTAAGGTTAGGCATACCCAAGAAACTAAAGATTTGCTACAAAAGGTGTTGGTCATTCTAGCCACCTCCAGTCTGTAACACCATGATCCCCAAAGGCCCTTATTAGCAATGATCCTCTGGATACCCAGGGGATTTCTGGGAGTAGTATGGCAATCAACCCTTTCTGTGGATTCACCAAGCACATTCTGACCTGCACAAAGTCACCTCTTAAGTTTGACCAGTCCTTCCAACTTGTTCTTAAGGCACAAATACTGGCCTGAAGAACATATGGACAAGAGCCAGATAAGCTTATCTTCCCCTTTCTCTAAAGAATACCCAGTCCCTCTAGGCAGATTCTATCTTGTTACAGGAAATGATTGCAGGATTCACAGGAACTATTGACAATCATTTGCGAAAAAACAAGATCTTAGCAGAGCTCCCCACACTTCCAATACAGATATAGCCCTATGTAGTCTCCTCCTCCACTCCCATCCCTCACACCACCCTCACCTTTTCAGATTCCAATAAAAACAGATGGTGTTCTTATCCAGCATCCTGGCTCCAAAGATGTTACATATGTTATCCCTAACCCTGGTTCCATTCAGTTGGGTGAGCTATTGGCCCTCTTCAAGGTTCCAGTGGAGTGCCAGTCGGAGCCTGTTTATATTTTTTCTGACAGCCAGTATGTTGTACAGGTAATTCATGTGCTGGCCTTTTCTTGAGTCAAAGACTCACTGATCCCCATTGCCAGCACTATGCTGCTCATACGAGATGTCTTAAATCAGAGGACTGAGCCTTGGTACCTATCACATATTAGATCCCACTCCAAATTGCCAAGAATATTGGCCCAAGGAAATGAGGTTACAGATACACAGCTAGTATAGACCTCCTAGAACAAGTCAGGGCTCTTCACCAGCAATTTCACCTGTCTCCACAAAACCTGCATAGGTTTCTCCTTGAGCTGCCAATTTTCCAGTGCAAGCTTGTCTTGGTCATGTGCCATCTGCACCCCTCTTGCCCCTGTGGCTTATTCCCTAATGCCACTTGGCAAATGGACATTACGCATTATGCTCCTTTTGGCAATCTTAGATATGTTCATGTGATAGTGGATATGTGCTCTTCCTTTGTGTATGCCTTGCCCTTCTGGGGAAAAGACTATTAATGCTATTAAGGCCCTTAAATCAGCCATGTTGGTCATTGGGGTGCTATAAAGACTGACAATGGCCTTGCCTATGCCTCTCAACAATTTAACAAATTCCTGGGATCCTGGATGATTTCTCATACCAGTGGCATTCCCTATAATCCTCAGGGACAAATCGTGTAAAGAGCCAACAGAACTCTTAAAGAACTGTTGGCCAAGACCATCTCACCAGAGGAAAAAAAAGGACCCCATTTGGCCCTAACTGAAGCCCTTTTCCATATAAATTTTCTCAGCTTTGATGAGGTGGGACTCAGTCCAGTATATAAACATTGGGTGTTCCTGTCCTGGGGCATACCTCCACTCCTAGTAAGATGGAAAGGCCCTATCTCCCTTCAATGGCAGCCACCAGCTACTGCCTAATCCTCTCCATCTGGGCGGCTCTCCAGGAATGGATGTTCTTTAAGGGCTGATAGTCAATGATGGGTAAGAGCTTGTTAGGCAAGCCAACCTAAGACAGGCACAGTCCAGTTGCTGAGCCCTCCTAAGTCAACAAGGCCTGAGCAAAGTACTCTGTCTCCAACTGAGTGACCACGTAATAAATAAAAAAGGGTGGATATGTAGGAAGAAAAGGCCCACAAGGCTGAGAGATGAGCCAACCTGGAGTCTGCCTGAGGGCCTAGCAATAGGTGCTTTCAGAGGTCCTGATCATGCCAAGCCAATGAGAGGCAACCACACAATGTCACCAGATAGGGATGCACTGTGGGTGCTGGGGAAAAGGTATATAAGGCTCTCCCTATTGCTGAATAAGCAAGTCTGCTGTTTGCCTTTTACCTGACTCCTGGGGTCTGTGCTGTTGACTCCATGCCTTCTCACCCCTTCCCCCAAGGGAGCTGTTAGGACCCAACAACAAGTATGGTAATGCCTTTACACATCACAGTCATCTCCAAATGAATAAAGGAACACATAGTGGAGAGAAACCCTATGGTAGTGTGATAAAGCCTTTGTATGTCACTACAATCTTCAAATACATAAAAGAACACATATTGGAGAGAAACTCTACCAATGTAATCAATGTGGTAAAGCCTTTGTGTGTGTCGGTAGTCTTTAAAGTTGTGAGAAAAAAAAATCATACTGCTGAGAAACCCTATAATGTAGTCAGTTTGGTAAAGATTTGTAGTTCATGGTAGTCTTTATACAAGAGTAAAAGTTTTAGTGTATGATTGGTCTTTAAAGCTTTTGCATATTGGAATAATCTTTGAGAAACTGAACAAACTCATGCCAAAGAGAATCTGACTATTAAGGATTTGGTAAAATCTTTAGCCAACACTTACATTCAGTTACACAGGATTATTTATTCTGGAGAAAACAATTTGACAGTGTCAACAATCTGTTCAACTATTATGATGTCCCCCTTTATGAATAAAAGCCCTATGAATCTAAACAGTGAGGTAACCATTTTAGATTTCACACTTCTCTTCAATTACATGAAATAACAAATCCAGGTGTAAAACTCTATGGATGTAGACTCATGAGGTGCCCACCATTTCTAGGCCTGATGGAACCTGGAGGACAAACACAGCTCCTCCTCAGGTCACTAGACTTGGTGCGGGAAGAATCTCACCCACAAGTCACCTATAATTTCTAGGCCTGGTGAACCTCTGGCACTGGGCAGTCAAGCAGCATTATAATTCTTGGAAGCAAGGTCCTGCCCAGCACCATGATGGACTGAGCAGGACAAGGAGACCCATACACAGCACCAGGCAGACAGGCACTATGATGATGAGCAAATGTATGGTGTGGTATGGAAGAAAGAGAGAACAAGAATGGTTCATGTCTTATGGACAAGGACATATCTGAAAGGAGTGAGGAGTGGGCTAATGTAGGTGGCTTGATTGCCACCCAGGGCCCTGGTGATGTCTGGGCCTAGGTTGCTGCTGTGTCTGTGTTTGTGGCCCCGATGCAGCCAAGTCTGTTTTGATGTCTCCAGCTCCTGATACCTCTGGAGGCCAGAAGATAGAGCTATGCAGAGTTGGCCTTGCCCCCTCACTGGCTGCAACACTAAGGAGAACTGGTCCTGAACCTCATCAGCTGAAGCACTCAGGAGAGAGTCCTACACCTCACCTGGCCAGCACAATAGAGCTGACCCTTGCCCCGGCCAGCGGGGTCTTCAACAGAGACCCTAGAATGGGGAACGGCGAATGAAAGGGACAAGAGACCAGAAGAATGACAGCAAGACAGGATTCTGATCAAGCTGCAAAGTTTATTTTTTTTCCCCAGTTGATTATATAGTAAAGTGAAGCAGGAGCTTGTGCTTGAGCTTGAGGGTGTGGATCAGGACAATTGTGTTGCTAGGTAACCTGACTGCAAGATGTTTTCTCGGGAAGGTCAGGATAGCAGACGTCCCTAACTGACAAAAAGATAAGGAAATACCAAGCTATTTCTGGGGGCTGGGACTTGCCTAAGGCATGTAACAAGAATTCTGAAAGGGAACCTGTTATTCAGGAAACAGAAACTGAAAATTACCTGAGCTAAGATAGCTTAATTATAGCCAATACAGGTTTTGGCTCCCGGCATCTCCTCCCTTTTTTATTAGTATAATGAGGCAAGCTAGAAGTCACCCTGTAGGTAAGTGGGTGTTAATGGGGGGGGGCAGTGGCCTGATCCTCCCAAGTTAGCTTGCTGGGCTTCCCGGTAAGTAGATGTCTTTTTGGGGAGGAGAGGTTTTTAGGTTTTGTTTTTACCTTTGGATGTCAACCTCTATGCAATCGAGCATGTTCCTCAGGAGACCCAGAGATGGAATACATGGTCCTCTCCTTGCAGTGCTTTGCCTTGCACCCCTTGCCGGTGCCCACATCTGCCAAGGGCAGACACACACACATCTCTGAATTTTATGTGGCTCCCGCAGGAGGCTCGTCTTCAAGGGGCTCATCCTGCCCCAAATCAGCTAGGTTGAGCCGATGATAGTGGACTTGTATGGGTTTGGCGGCCAGGGAGTCCACCTGTTGGCGAATAAATGTAGTGAGCCTGTTAAGAGCCCAGTTAGCTGGGGCTCCCATGGCCAATTTACAGAGGTCTGGATATAGTGTAGGCCACAATCTTCTGAAGTAACCTGGGAGGTACTCCAAATGACATCACCCTGTTCTGTTATAACCATCCAAGTAATACACATCTAGATGTGTATAAGAGACAGGGGCTCCCATGGCCAATTTACAGAGGTCTGGATATAGTGTAGGCCACAATCTTCTGAAGTAACCTGGGAGGTACTCCAAATGACATCACCCTGTTCTGTTATAACCATCCAAGTATGGTTAAGAGGTAGATGGCAGTTGGGAGCAGAGGAGGTCTTTCTGGGCAAGGTGAGCAGGGTTCCGGTCATCAGGAGCAGCAAAGGCGCTTTGGTTTTCATCTGTGGAGAGAGAGAAAAGGGGAGTTGTCTCAGGAGGAGAATTCTCTCTCTCACTGGATGAGTTTGTTATATTGGTTTGTCTTATTAATCTTTTGGAGAGCCAGCAAGGGCCCGCCTCTGCCTGATCATAGACACATGCAGATCCTGGACCCCATATCAGAATGGGATCAGGTCCCTTCCATTGAGCTGTCAAGGGGTCACACCATCTCACCATGGCTTGGCATTTTTGAGTCTTAGGGTGCCACAGGTGGTCTGCTGCGGATCTTTCATATTTATCCAAGGTAAGGAAATTAAGAACAAAAAGAGCATGATGTAAAAGATTCTGGGGAGCACCTTGCGGGTCATAGAGGTCCCCCTTTTTAAACTTATGGATCGTGGATTTTAGGGTTTGGTGAGCATGTTCAACAATGCCCTGACCCTGGGGGTTATAAGGTATACCTGTGATGTGTTTTATACAAAGACATTGGCAAAATGACTAGAAGTTTTTTCCAGTATATCCTGGGCCATTGTCAGTTTTGATTATCTTGGGCTTGCCCAGGACAGAAAAACATTGCAGGACAGAATAACATTCCTAGAGGCTTCTCCTGCCTGAAGTGAGGCAAAGATGAAGCCACTGAAGNTATAATCATAACATGTACGTATTTGAGTTTGCCAAATTCACTTAAATGGGTGACATCTATTTGCTAGATCTCATTGGGAATCAGCCCCCATGGATTGACCTCCAAATGTGGGACTGGAAGAGAGACCAAGCAGTCTGGACAGGTTTTTACAATTTCCTGAGCTTGATCTCTGGTAATCTTGAACATTACTCGAAGGGTGTGGGTGTTTAAATGATGAAGGGAATGTGCCTGGGAGGCTTGAGAGAGGGACCCAGTGAGGNCAGGGAAGGCTAATTGTGTGGCTGCATCAGCCAAGGCATTTCCCTCCGATAGAGGACCAGGCAATTTTAAATGAGCCTGTAGATGGCCAATAAAAAAAGGGCATTGTCTAGCTGTAATCAAGGATCGTAATTGAAGAAAAAGTGGAGCTGCATTGGCTTAATAAAGGGAACAGTTTCTAATAGGGGAACCGAATGGGCAACATAAGCACTATCAGTATACAAATTAAAAGGCTGCAAATGAAATAATTGAAAAACTTGGATAGCTGCATAAAGTTCAACAAGCTGTGCTGAGAGATACAGAGAATGACAAGAGGTGGCTTTCCCATTTACAACATAAGTGGCAACCCCATTGGCAGAGCCATCTGTGAATACCAGGGGAGCCTCCTCAATGGGCTGTGAGGCAGTTACTTTGGGAAAAACAAAGGGATGAACTCTGGCAAACTGTAGCAGAGGGTCACTGAGATAGTGATTATCAATGGAGCCAAGA
>LZPO01066592.1:69703-95626 GCA_001675575.1 Neotoma lepida
CCAACAGTGGCTAGCTGTGAATGGAAAGTCCAAGAATCTAGAGTTGCTCAGTTCTACGAGGCTGGGAATCTCAGCTGGTTTTTTTGTATATGCTGGAATCCAAAAGAAGTCAGCTTCAATGCCAGTGAAGAAATGGATGTGCTGACAAGGTGAGGGAAAGAAGATGAAGAACTAACACACCACCTTCATTCTTCCATTGTCCTTCCAGCAGAAGGTGTGACCCAGATTAAAGTTGTGCTTTCCAGCCTCAAGGTCTAGATTAAAGCCATGTGTCATCCAGCCTCAGGATCTGGATCAAAGGCATTGTCGTCCTCTTGCCTCAAGGTCCAGATCACAACTGTGCCCTCCAATTCTGAATCATAGTTTATTCCAGATATAATCAAATTGACAACCAAGAATAGCCATGACAATCTATCCCTTGTCAACTTGGCATATAATCATATCCCCTTATGTTATGATTAATTTCCAAATGAGAAACAATGACTAGGTCATAATTATGCCTAAACATAACATGCAATCACAAATGCATTATATATTTAGAATAGTGGCAATGTCCCTTGGGGGACATCTTTCTAGGATCTAAAACTTGTATCTGATAACCATTGATAGTCTCTTAATTGATGTAGCAACATATGATAAAGAAATTGAAAGAATATACAAGTATCTGTACAAATACATTATTAACAAAGTACAGCAGAAGCATTCATGTCAGTTATAATCCTCATTTCTGCAACTGGTCATGTGGCCTTAGATGGTATTTAGAACTACCTTCCTCTATGACTCATTCTGTATTCCTTCCACCCTCTGTAAGCACTTCAGCAGGTCCTGGGCCTTTTCCTGGAGAAGTGACCCATACCTTCATTCCTGATGTGTCTGTGCCCTNTCTCATCTTTTCTAGATTAGATTGTTGTAGTTTCCCATTAACTTTAATCACAGGGCACAGTAGCACCAAGAGATGCCCTAAAGGATCTCCTGCACTCCAGACATAATCCTTCTTACCTCCATTGTGGACAGACAGTCCAATTTCCCATGGTAATCTGGACATATCACGCTTCCTAATGGTATTATTCCTTTCTTGGTCTGTTGGTCTAAAGGCATTTGAAGCCCAAAATGACCAGGGGGACGTCTTGAGTTTCCAGTTTAATGGAATGTTTTTTGTGGCTCCTAGCAGGAGCACTCCCCTCTCTGGAACCAAAACTTCTAGGCCAGCAGAACTTACAGTTGCAGAAACAGGAAGCAAAAACTTTCCTAGTGGGTCACTAGGGGTGGTAGTGAGTGGAACTATTCCCTTTTCCACCCCTTGATTCCTGAACTCATGGATGCTGGCTATAGGAGAAACCCTACCATGTATTGGATACTGATTCAGAGCATATACTGCCTTCTAGAGAGCCATGCCCCAGCCCTCAAGATGCTGCCTTCTAATTAATGCTGTAACTGTGTCTTCAAAAGACCAGAGTCCATTCCATCTTACTATCAGGCCAGCTTCTTCAGGATGTATGGTAAGACCAGTGGATTCCATGATTGTGGGCCCACTGTCATGCTTCTCTGGCTGTGAAGTGAGTTCCCTGGTCAGAAATAATAGTGTGTGGAATACCATGTCAGTGGATAAAGCATTCTGTAAGTCCATTGATGGTGGTTTTGGCAGATGCATTACATGTAGGAAAGGCAAATCCATAACCAGAGTAAGTATCCACTCCAGTAGGGACAAAGAGTTGTCTTTTCCATAGAGGATGTGGTCCTATGTAGTCAACCTGACACTAGGTTGCTGGCTGGTCACCCTGGGTAATGGTGCCATATCTGGGGCTCAGTTTCGTCCCTGNTGTTGGCTGAACTGGCACTCGGCAACAGCAGTAGCCAGGCCAGCTATGGTGAATGGAAGTTCATGTTGAGCTCATGCATAGACCCCATTTCTGCCACCATGGCCACTTTGTTTATGGGCCCATTGGGAAATGGCATGAATGGCTGGGAAAAGAGGCTGACTGTCCACAGAAAGAGTCATCCTGTCTATCTGATTATTGAACTCCTTCTCAACTGAAGTTACCTTTTTTGAGCATTTACGTGGGATATAAATATCTTCACACCCTTAGCCCATTTGGAGAGATCTATCCACATACTTCTTCCCCAGATGTCTTTCTCACCAATTTTCCAATCATGCTCTTTCCAAGTCCCTGACCATCCAGTCAATCCATTCGCTACAGCCTGTGAATCAGTGAATAGTTGACCAATAGGCCATTTCTCCTTTCAAACAAACTGTATGACCATGCACACTGCATGAACTTCTGCCCATTGTGAAGATTTCCCTTCACTGTATTTTTCAGGCTTGTCCCAGGATGGAGTTGAAATGCTGCAGCTGTCCACTTCTGGGTGGTACCTGCATGATGTACTGAACTGTCAGTAAACCTGGCCCTAGTCTTCTCTTCCTCAGTCAACCAATCATAGGGGAGAACCCATGAGGCTATAGGTGCATGCTGGGCAGAAGAAGACATTGTAATAGGAGTAGAAACCATTGTCATTTGGGCAATTTCTTCATGTAGGTTGCTTGTGCCTTCAGGACCTGCTTGGGCCCAATCACTTGTGTACCACTTCCATTTGATAATAGATAGCTGCTGTGCATGTCCTACTTTATGACTTGGTGGGTCTGGTAACACCCAGCTCATGGGCAGTTCAGGACTCATGGTAAGGTGGTGGCCCACTGTCAAAATCTCCATTTCTCCCAGTGGCTGGGATTAATGGCATGTGCTCACATGCTTGGCCATATTTATTTTTGAAATGATTCTATGAGCACCAGTGGCAGACACTTGAAATGATTTTAAGAGGTATTGTATCTTCCCAATTCTCCAGTGCTCCTTTTCTTGTATGTTATTCAGTCTTCTTCTTTTCCAGTGTGTGTGTGTGTGTGTGTGTGTGTGTGTGTGTGTGTGTGTGTGTAGACTATGTAGCAGAGGGTTTAAAACTCACATTGATCTTCCTGCTTTTGTGTCTGGAATTCTGGTACTAAAAGAATGCTCTACCACACACAGCTTGAAAAATAATTTTTATAGTGTAAAGTCTCCTCTTCTTATGGTGGCCAGGTAGGCCAGGAGATGGTGTCAGAACTCCTGATACTGGAGTTACAGATAGTAGTGAGCGTCTATATGCACTGGGAATGGAAGCCAGATGCTCTGAAGGAATCTTCAGTGCTCTTAACTGCCAAGGTATTTTCCACCCTAAGTTCTCTATTCTTGATTATGTTTCCTGTCCAAGGCAGCTTAGACAGGGTCAGACACCTGATGCTGATTAAAAAGTGGAATTTGCTGGGCGGTGGTGGCTCACGCCTTTAATCCCAGCAATCGGGAGGCAGAGGCGGGCCGACCCCTATGAATTTGAGGCCAGCCTGGGCTATTGAGTTCCAGGAAAGGCGCCAAAGCCACACAGAGAAACTCTGTCTCGAAAAACCAAAACAAACAAACAAACAAACAAAAAACCCAAAAAAACAAAACTGGAATTCTCCTCCATTTGAGAGAATAAGCCTCAGGCAGGGATGAGCTCCCAAACTGTTTATTTAATACAACACGGTCAGCCAATTATCCATATATGTACAACCAACAAAAATGGACACAGAAGGTTGTATTCATGTATTTCAGCATATGTATTCACCCACACTTAACAAGAAAGAAGCTGGAAGGCATTTGGAAAGGGAGGGAATGAAGAGATAAAAGGGGAATGTGATATAATATCTTTTAATTTATGGAAATAAATTTTAAATAAAAAAGAGGGGCTAGATAGATGGCTCATCAGTTAAGAGCACTGGGTGTTGTTACTGAGGACCCAGGTTCTATTCCCAGAACCCACATGTTAGCTAATCATTTGCTGTAACTCCTGTTCTAGACATCTCCTGCCTTCTTCTGTACTCTGTAGGTACTGTGAACAGACACATGCAGGCAAAATACCATATAAGTAATTTTTTTTTAAGTTAGAAAAAGGAAAGAATGGAATTCTCTACAGTGATGTCACAGCCCTGAGACAGACAGCAAGCCAGGGCTAGTTAAAATGATCTCCTTCTGCTCTTGCATGGAAGCAGCTGTGACCTTCTACTAAGCTCAGAGGCAAAAGCAGCTTTATTCTGAGGTTAACAGAGCTCATCATAACCATTCATCTATAAGCAGCGTATACAGTGCTGTTAGGTGACTTTTCCTTGACGTTTTCTGTATTTATGTTCTCCATCTTTTTTTATCTCCATCTTTTATTTGTGGCATTGGTACAGTTATCTTTTAGATCAAACATCAAGATTGACAGGTCATACAAGCTCCAAAGCAATCTACTTTCACAGTGCCATTTACTTGGTTTTCAGCTAAGACCTTGTGGTGCAAGATGAACATACCAGAGGCATTTCTTTCTATCACTTTTATAATTTATATATGTTCCTGCATGACTTTGAGGTGAGAATGTCCCTAAATGTCTGCGCTTTTACATTGTGATCATTTTTTTTATTATTATGTATACAGTGTTCTGTCTGCATGTATCCCTGAAGGCCAGAGGAGGGCACCAGATCTCATTACAGATGGTTGTGAGCCACCATGTGGTTGCTGGGAATTGAACTCAGGACCTCGGGAAGAGCAGTCTGGATTCTTAACCGCTGAGCCATCTCTCCAGCCCCATTGTGGTCATTTTTATAAGTGGACTTGTTAACTGAGCCTGCTTAGAAATAGGGAGAACTCTACATGAACATGTCCAGACTCCCTAAGTAAAATCCCCATGCTTCCTTTGTTTAGGAAAAGCATTGTTTTGGAAATAACTCCCATGCTCTCCTTGCCTCCTGCAGGTAAGAAAATTTTCTCCTTTCTCCTGTNTTGTCTGTTGTGATGGCTATTCTTGGTAGTCAAACTGACTACCTCTGGAATTAACTAAAACCCCAAGAGTGGGGTAGAAATGTNAGAGATTTTTCTAAAGGTTTTGAAGTTAAAGACCCACCTTTAATCTGGATCATTTGAGGTGATAAGATCCATCTTTAGCTGCTTGGTGGCAGTGCACACCTTTAACCCCAGCACTGAGGAGGCAGAATCAGTTGGATTTTCTGAGTTTGAGGNCAGCCTGGTCTACAGAATGAGTTCCAGNGCTACACAGATAAACCNTGTCTTGAAAACACCAAAAAGTCCAATCAAACAAAGAATAAGATCCACCTTTAATCTGGATAGCAACTCTTGGTGGCAGCCTACATGTATAAAGGATATTGAAGGAGGAAGCTCTCTCTTTGCCTGCTTGCCCTAGCTCTGGCTATCAAGTTCATTCCTTTACCAGCATTAGAGCCTACTTCCTTAGAATTGTGGTGTATACTAAAGACCAGCTGAGATATCTAGCCTCATGGACTGAACAACTACAAGACTCTTCAAATTTCCATTGGTAGGCAGCCATTGTTGGACTACCTGGACCACAGCTTGTGAGACATTCTAATAAATCCACTTTTTACACATATAGAGAGATTTATTCTACCAGTCCTGGTCATGTATTGACTAATACAGTTGTGTGTGTGTGTGTGTGTTTTTTTTTCCACCTACCCACAGAGGAGAATGTATTGGCTAACAACAGTGCTCATAAAGACATTCTTCCTTGCTCCATTATGCTCTATGTATTCAGCTTTCCATGAAGACTACACTTTATAATTATTCATTTGCCAAGAGTTTGCTCTGAATTTTAGGAATAAAACTCCTAAAGCAATAGAGCTATCATCCATCTTTCTGAAGGGAGAAAGACCGATTATCTTGTTTGTGATCTAGTTCCTGCTTTTCTTTGCTGGTTGCCTGAAGTCCCTGTGACAACCAGGTAAAAAGTACCTTCATTTCACCTGACCTCAGTGTGAAGCCACAGAACAAATATCTCCTATTGTGTCCTTAAATCTCTCTTTAATTGTTAATATTCTGGGCACCCTTCCACCTGTGTGACAGGGAATCACTCCACCACACATAGAATAGTGATCTGTACAAGCTACCTAGCCACATTGTGTCCAGGAGGAAGAAGGGGAAGTGGCTATGGAGTGCAGGAAGATAGCAGGGTCTGCTATTGNAGCCAGGGGCAAGTGCTATTGAAATGCAANTCTCTGCTGATCTAGAAAAGATCTTTGCTGTGATGGAAGGCAGGGTCAGGAATCATTGTGCTGTGTCTTTAAGCACAGTGTAACCCTATGGGAGGTGCTCTTGTCACTCAGGCTTCACTAGCCAATCAGGCCCTCCAGGCAACCGCCAGCCAGAAGTGGTACAGGGCTCTTCCGGGCACCAGGTTTCAGGCGCGGCTTTGAAGAGGAGCTGGCGCCAGTGATTTTGTTGCTGTGCTGCAATTGCTGCTGCAGGGAGCTGAGCAGAGAGGTTGGGTGAGCTGGGAAATCAGGACATGGTGAGTGAGGAGCTGCTGTTCCCATATAGTGAGGAGCAGATGGTGACGTGTGGGAGCCAGTGTGGTGGGTCCTTCCCAGATCTGGGTGGGAACCTGCAGCCTGATTCCCTATCCTGTGAGGTCCCATGTGATCTTTACAATTCCCTGTACCCAAGGGCAGGCTTCTGAATATCTTTGCTCTGTGGGCTGCATCTGTGCAGAGCTTTGGGAGCAGGGAGCTGTGTGTAGAAACATCTTAGTAGTCAACTTCAACACGCTTTTGGTGCATCCATGGAAAGCAGGTTGCCAAACTCGGAGAGGCCTGGTTTCTCCAGTATCTTCTAGACGTTCAGCACTTGCATTTAACCTTCATGTGTAAAATGTATTGATAGTTAATTTCGTGGAGGTTGTAAAAGGCATCTCATGTGTTGGGTAGCACTTCACTACTAAGCTGTGATATAGAAGAGTAGAATTGGTGATAACAAGGATTTACCAATGCTTAAGAGATAATAAAGCTCACAAAGTACAATTTAGTTGAGTGAAAGCTACGTCTATAACACCCCAAAGATAAGTAGTATGTTAACCGGAACTGTTACAGATTAGGATGCTATGATATACATTTGTTCACCAGGATTGTCCTGACATTTGGCTCCAAACTATTACAAAGAGACACGATTTACAACCAGCCACTAGGGCCATCCCTATATCAAAGAACAGACCTCTAACAAGTTGCTCAAGGAGGCATTAGAGGGTCACAACCAACCTTAAGGCATGGTGTGTCATAAAGTTCCAATTTTCTTCTTGAGAAAAGAATAGTTCTGAGAGATGAGCAATGTAACATCAGGTGACAAATAGTTGAAAATTAAAATATTGTTGTTTAAGGACTGACCTGATCAAACAAGGCTTTCATTTAGGCCCTCATGCAGGGAGGAGGAACATTCTTGGGAGAGCAAGTAACAGCCTAGCTGGGCCTTGGGAGCTTTCCCTAAAGGGCCTGATGTATTGACAATAAAACAGAGCTCCTTCTCTAAAACCAGAAATATGCTTGAGAGAGCTGGTAGTGGTCTGGGGCCAGGGCCTTTTGGATAGGTTGCTTCAGATCCTGAGAACCCAACTCTTTCCACCATATGGAGCTATGGTTATCAGTCCCAAGGCCACTGTGAGCTTAGTCAGTAATGTTCTTGAGATACCCTGTGATCCCCTTGTGCATCATTGTTTGATTAGCCTCCTCCTGATTTTGTCCCTTTGTATGATAGTTTCTGCTGACTTCATCGAAGTCTCCCATTTCCTTCCATTTCCCTGCTGAATGTGGTAAACAAGATGATATTCTTCTTAAGAAGTTTACTTGGCATGAAACATAGCTTGTGCAAGACCTCTGCAAATGAGCTTTTGCCTTCTCTACTTTATACTTTTCCTATCTTTCTCATCACCTGGCACTTTCACCTCAGGACCCTGTCACTGAAGAATGACCTGTTGTATCAGGTCACTGGTATACTTAAGAAATAATTCTGGGAATTCCTTTGCTGTGTAACTCACCGATCTGCCTAAGTGGCTAGACCTACAAGTTACCTGTCTCTATTTAAATTGTTCAAAGTGTAACCTTGAGCATGAACCTAAAAGAAAGTTAAGGATGGCAGCATACGTGGAATGCAAAATCTGTCTAGATTGTCTTCTCTTTGAGCATTAGCCATGAGTAGTATCATCAAAGTGATTTTTTTATTAATCTCTTAAGTGTGCAGAGTGATTTCTCCCTGGGAAGGCATATTAATTCCAGAACAGCTGCATTTCCAGCCTTTTAGAAAAATGTTTCTGAAATAAGCTCTCCTATGTTGACTTGGGTGGCCTTGATTCCAGCCTGTTGCTCTCCATGGCAATGACCTTGCTGTCTTCTATCTTACACCTTCAACATTTTAAAATTACTGTACCACCTCAGAGTTTTAAAATTATCCATTTGATTCATGTAGCTGAGTATTCATTGCAGTCACAGGAAAAGGATTTGCATGTGGAGCATGGCTTCTGCCTTCAGACCAGAATAGGAGGAATAGTTTATTTTGTACACAGCAAACAGGGCAGGCAGTTAGCTACTCGAGTCAACATTATNAAAAAGGACCTGATTGTGGGAGAAGGAGTGGTTTTATAATTACCCAGCATCTTTTAATCAATGTCATGTGAATGAACACAAACCACATTGGTGTGGTATAGTTTGTGATTGTTAACTTGAGCCAAAGAATTTTGAATTTCCAATTAGGGAACTCTCCAATGCAGATATGTTCAGTCCTGCTTGACACAGTTAAGTCAGCACAGAGGATTGAGAAACAGGCCATTTGACTGTAACTTTTCCTGTGTGTCTGGTGACTGATCTTAGCAGCCAATATGTGCCTATGGGAAAGGTCAATCTGTCTCTTATTAATGGCATTCCCTCTACTATGGTAGGGCCTAGTCTTTTCCAATGTCCATATAGTTAAGTTTTTTATCTTAAGAATAAATTATTTTTATCATTTTATAAAGTCAATTATTGGTATCATTTTTTAAATTTCATTTCCTTTAAATGCATTGCTACTCTATTTTGTAGTTGTTTCTGTTCTCCAATCTTTCTCGGTCATTAATAATATCATTTTTTTTTGCAAATGCTGTTGATTATTTATATCTGTGTAATGTCTCCTGTAGCTTAGGCTTGCCTTGTGCTATATAATTGAGAATTGCTTTGAACACCTATTCCTGCCTCTGTTGCCCAGTGCTGGGAAGACAGTCCTGCAACTCCTTCCAGGCTGGGCCTTGACAANTTAATGGGTGTCCTCCAACCTTTCTGGCTTTTATTGGGGACAAATAAGAGAAGAGGGACCTTTGCAAAAATTGAGTTCATTGAACAACTTTGAATCTTGTGTAGTGTGACAGTGCGGAAATGGAGGGGCAGAAAGAAGGATGAAAGAAAGCTTTACTGCTGGTCCTTGACTAGTCAGTGAAAAGGAAAATTAGACCAGTGAATGAGTGTCCTCCAATATCTCTGGCTTTTATTGGGCACTTACAAATCAAGAGGGACTTGTGCAAGGATTGAGTTCATTGACCAACTTTGAAGTTGGTTGCAGTGACAGTGCAGAAAGGGAGGGGCAAGCAGGAGGGTGAGTGTGGGAGCCCCCAGAGGTTTCCTAGTCAGATCTGAGCTTGCTTTACACAGCAGGAATGCATTAGGGGATTGCTTGACCCTATGTGTGGTTACCAGGTGTTTGGAATGGTCTGCACTTGGCTGTGCTAGGGGGAGGTGTTTTGCTCAACCCCTTGGCATTTCTGTAAATAGCTCTTTAGCAGAGGCAGAAGGGGCTGGTGGGTTTTGACCCAAGCCCTCCCGAGGCTATCNTATGTTTTTATCTATCTGTCTCTCTCCCTTCTATATTTCTAAATATTTCCCACGTCTCTCTGCTCAAGAGTACACTGGGGAAAAAAGTGGGAGTGGGTCCCCCACAGGTGAGTTCTTTCCTGATTTGACAGCAGTTGAGATTAGCAATGTAGAGTCNGGTAATCAAATGTAGGTGATCCATAAATGTCCTGACTGGTCATGTGTTGGGAACCACAGGACAATAAAAAATCTGGATAAAGAACTGACCTTATTGTGAAACCAAATTACTACAGTTACACTAGTTCAACCAAAATTGAAGATTTGGGTAAAATGTTGTGGCCCTGCCTAGCAGGACTGTGATTTTTCTGGTTTAAGATGTCCAGCCTGAGAGAAAAGGTGTGAGTAATCCTTGGTGTGCTCTCATACAAATCCCTAGTCTCTGGAGCACATGGCCATGAAGCATGTTTCAAGTTTTCAAAATAATTCTTTGAGATTATAACTGCATAATGTCCACAGTCTTTTTCCTGCTTGCAAGCCCTNTCTTGATCTACCATTGTTTTCTAATTGNTGGCCTCTTTTTGCTTTTACAACAGTTACTGTTTGAATGTGACCTATGTTTGGCTGCAGGACTTCCCAGCTATGAGGCAACAGGTTGGCTGCACTGGACATTGAGTGTGTAATGGGGTGTTCACCCAAAGACCTTGTTCCTTGGAAGAAGAAATGAAAGTGCTCTGGGAGTCTGGAACAATTTCTACTAAAATACAAATTCCCCAGATCAGGGCCCTGTCTGCCCCTAGAGTGGAAGGGCAGAGCTGGGAAGGCCTATGCTGCCTATGTCATTTGATCACTCAATAGGGGAGCTGCTAATGTCCTGAGGCCCAGCTGGGTGAGGTTACCTAATGTGGGACTCTGGGAATGCTTAGCAATAAGGATTAGCAGTGGGACTGAGCTTGTAGGTTCTTTCCAGGATTCTCCTCTGGTTCTGCTGTATTGAGCTGTGAGGGAGACCACAAGTGTCATGGGGAATGTGGGGACCACTGACCCCAGACCAAGAGGAGCACTTCTGCTGAGCTGTCATTTCTGCTGGGACTGGGATGTACCATGAGCCAGACTGTGGTTCTCTTGGTCCATTTGGTGACCTGGGCAGTTACCTTTCTCTCCTGAGCCTCCCCAGATGTAGATTCCCTAGGGAGGAGGGGACTCTGTCACCCTGGTTATAGAAGGGCATAATGCTTGTAATATATGTGTCCAGTGTGCACACACAGGCATGCATTTTGGTGTGCAATGGGAAGACAGATTGGAAAACTGAATGTCTGATTTCTAGAAGTTCTGAACATTGCTTTCCACTTTCAGGTTTGTCTTATAAATGTTACAAATAGTTTAGAAACTGGTAGAAAGGAAGTGATGGGGGTCATCCTTTAGAAATATGTGATTAGAATGTTTTTAAATATCTGATATAGGGTTGACCTGATTCAGGGAAGTTTAGTTCCAGGGGAGAGAAGAAGTTTCTGAGATATTTCAGGTGTGTGTGGTGGATAGGGCAGATTCTACATCTTGTTCCATAAACCATGTAGTAGAAAATGAATGCAAAATTATTCTTCTACATTGTTTTGTTTGTGGGCATCAGTGGGGCTGTGTTTGCCTGCTGCCACAATGGGATATGAGAGTTTGCAGAGCATAGGAGGAGATCACCTCCATTTAAGAGAGAGAGCTCTAGAGCATGGGACCTCTCTGGAAGAAATATCAGTAGCTGGAGGGTCAGAAACAACAGTTTAAGGGTTACTTTGAGTTAATTTTGTGGGAGTTGTAAAGTCTGTTTATTTAATTTCTATACACATAGAATTATAAGTAGTTGGATAACATTTGTTATGATCACACTTTTCCTGGGTGAGTTTCCATTGGTCTTTTGATTAAAAATTGACTATATTTTTCTGCTTTTGTTCTTGGCTTTTTCTCTCCATCCCCTTTATTCATTCACAAATATTGTACATAGTCTTGATGGTTGTAGCTTTTTGGTAAATATAGAAGTCATATTGTATCAATATGTATAAGGGGGAAATTATTAAGGCAATTCCATGTAGTTAAGAGGTTTATTTAGAGCCGGGCGGTNGTGGTGCATGCCTTTAATCCCAGCACTCAGGAGGCAGAGGCAGGCGGATCTCTGTGAGTTCGAGGCCAGCTTGGTCTACCGAGTGAGTTCCAGGAAAGGCGCAAAGCTACACAGAGAAACCCTGTCTTGAAAAACAAACAAACAAAAAAAAAACAACAAAAAAAGAGGTTTATTTAGAGATTTAGGGCAACTTACAGCAAGTAAAGGGGTTGGTCACAGGGTCCAGGAGAGGTGAGGTGCAGTCCAGCAGTGTTCTCTGGAGAACTCTGCTTGGTCCACCCTCCAACGTCCAGGATCCAGGAACCAAGAGCGCTGGCATAGACGGATGTTCAGTCTTAATGACTCCCCAGTCTTAACGGCTTCCCCCTTGGCTCCACCTCCTGGGGGGAGGTCCTAGGTAGGCGTGGCAGTTACTGGAAGCCTCAGTAAGGGTTGTAGATGGAACTGCTGCCCACTACATATGTATACTGTTTTGTCATAATCCTAGGAGCATTCTGAGAGTTACTACTTTAAATCTAGCTTTGGAATCAGGTATCCTGTTATAAATTTTTGGGAATTTTCTTTGGATTGTATTCGATTCATGCTACAAATTTATTATACTCAATATCTTAATATTGATGCATCATGTTCTCCAGGATCATTTCTTCTTTATTTCTTTAGGCTTTGTGTTCTTGTTGTTAATCTGTGAAAGACTTAGTTTATTGGACAAAAAGTACTATGGGACTTGGCCAGTGTCTCAGCACATATTCTTCCTGGGGACAACCTGAGTTCATACCAACACCCAAGTTGGGAGGTCATAAGCACTTGCTACTCCAGATCCAGGAGATCTGACACCCTCATCTCTCTTGTGTCACCTATACATACATGAATGACATTCTTTCACATATAAACGTACACATAAAAATGGTGATAAACTTGTTTTCTAAAGTTCTTGTGACTTATAAAGCAATTAGAGCAAAATAAGTTGCTTTAGGTNTACAATACAAATCATACACTATTTAAAAATCTGTTATCTCACATTTAGTTTGGAAAAGTTTTCATTTCTTCACTGATTCAGACTCACATCCGATCATCAATCATAGGAAACAAATCGATGTTTCCTAGCAAATATCCTTTTCTTTATCATATGAGAATGAGATCTTTTTAGTAGTCAAAATTATTTTCTACAAAGTTAAAATATCAGAAGGATTCAAATGAATCTCTCCAATTTTAGTGGAACAGCCCTCCTCACCCAACCCATTTTTCTGTTATTAGCAATGGAGAGAACTGGGGTACAAAGGATGAGTGATGGCCAGAGATTTCTTAAAGTTTGATTTTGATTATAATCTTGTAGTTCTTGTTAAAGGACCATGATATATATTTGTAGGTATGTCTTTCTGTCTTGTTTTTTTTAGTAGTGCCATCTATGTTTTTAGTTTTATTGCCATGTAATTTTATTGTTGTTTCTCTGGAAAATGATGGACTTTCACCAATTTTTGAATTCAGAAAATTTTCTATATTATGTTATGAGTTCCTTGAGGTTTTTTTGTTTGTTTGTTTGTTTGTTTGTTTTTTCTATGTGAACTTTCTGTGGAGAGACAGTTTTGGTTTTCTTTTCTTGATCTTAGAGGCTTGCCTATCCTCATCTCCAGGCATATCTATGTTTTCCAATTGTTGCTGTCTTCATATTTTTTTTTCTGTTTGAGTGATTGTTATGGTTAATACATTGGTTTTGGGTTTCTAAAACCTTCTGAGATATTATTGTCTCTTTATCTCAATTAGCGTAAGCTATCAACATGATGTGGTCTAGAGTCTTCTGAGGGAACATCAGTTGAGGGTGTGCCTGGATCAGAATTACTAGTTACTATGTCTGTGAGAGATTGAGTCGATTGATGATTAATGTGGCAAGGCTCTTCCACTGAGCATGGCAATATCCCTAAGCAAGCGGGCTTGGGCAGGATAGGAGAGCTAGCTGAGCACAAGACAGTGACCAAGCATGAGAGAAAGCCAGTAAAAAAATTTCCCCATGGATTTTGCCTTCAGTTGCTAGCTTGAGTTTCTATCCTAAGCTCCCACAATGATGGGTTGTGGGATCTGGCAATTTCAGCCAAATAAAATCGTTAATTACCTAAGATACTTTTGGTTGGAAAATTTAATCACAGCAAGAAGCAAGCAAGTTTTTATGGAAGGAGTAAACAAAATAATTCCTGGTCCCAGGAATGAACTTCATGAAGAACCTGTTGCAACTGTGGTCCAAGTATAATAAGGTTCATCACAATTTAGAACATAGTAGCCAAATTTGGGGAGTTTGGGGGCAATCACCCATGTTGTACTGGTTCTTGAAACAAGAAAGATGTAAAATGTGAAAGTCATGGATTCTTCCTCTGTGGTTTCAGTTCAGCACTGTTGTTTGTCATGGGTCAGAAACCCAGTGTGGAGACTGAGAATCCATTGCATGAAGCTATGAAGATGAATCCTGATTGTATTTTGAGACCATTTGATATTGAGTTACACAAGCTATGAGATATCTGCCATGGAGAACTGAATACAGGGAGTGGAAGTAGCAGAGAGACATGGATGAACATTTGCAGGCATAGTGCTATCTAAGCTGTCTGAGAATGAAGCCCCATGTGTCTGAGTCAGAGCTACAGGACTTGGTGTTTGCCCTGCTAAGTCTTCTTGTCTTGGTCCAATCTTCTCTCCTTGCATCCACATTCCTCTCTTTTCCCTTTTTTACATTTATTATTCTTTCATATAATACATCCCCTCATGCAGTAAACTTTCCTCTCCCTCTACTCCCTGGTGTCCACTGAACTGCTCCCCTGTGGTGATATATTGTGTGCCCTAATAAACTTATCTGGGCATCAGAGGACAGAGCCAGCCACCAAATTAGACATATAGATCAGGCAGTGGTCTATCACTCGGGAGGCAGAGATCCATTTGGATCTCTGTGAGTTCAAGGCCATACTGGGAACAGAGCCAGATGTGATGGCACATACCTTTAATCCCAGCACTTGAGATCTCATGCCTTTGCTTGGGAAACACATACACCTTTAATCCTGGGAAGTAAGATGGCAGGGCAGAAAAAGTATATAAGGTGTGAGGAAACAGGAACTCACTTGCTTGAGGCTGAGGATTTCATAGAGGTAAGAACATGGCTGGCCTGTTCTGTTTCTCTGATCTTTCAGCTTTCACCCCAATATCTAGCTCCAGGTTCTTTTTATTAATAAGACCTTTTAAGATTCCTGTTACATATTTTCATAATTGTTCCAAGTTAGTCAAACTGGATCAATATCATTTTTAAAATTTTCATTAGTAATTTTGCTTTTTTCCCTTTTCTATTCATTTCTTTTTTCTTTTCTTCTTTTTCTAAGAATAGTATTATTATGACTCACTCTCTGGCCTGGAATACCCCCTATAGACCAGGCTGTCCTAGGACATCAGAGAGATCTGTCTACCTTGCCTCCAGAGTGCCTGCAATATAGGTGGGCATGTTACTCACTGGATAACTTGGTTCATTTAATTGGCTTACAAAGGATGAGTGGCTGAGCCTGGCTGGTAGGGTAGCCAGGACACAGGCTCTAGTTCTAACTCTAGTAACAAAAGAAGGTTCCCATCCAATGCAGCCTTCCTGCCTTAAAGTCCACTGCCTTCCAACTATGAGCAATATTATTTTTCTTTATCATTGAGTCTCTTATAACTCATCAAAGGACCTGGGAAGAGTTTTGTCCTTATTTGGCAGATGGTGAAACCCAGGCTCACAGAGATAAGTTGTCTTTGAATATAGTTAATTGTAACTCCTCCTGTTACTCATCCCATCAATCTAATGCCTCACTAAATGAAGTTGAGGTCACCTAAGCCAGGCATGGTGGCACAGACCTGTCTGTAATCATGGTACTTAGAAAGTGGAGGTAGGAATTTAAGGATTTCAAAATCATCCAAGATGAGAATGGTCAATGGGGTATGGTGGGAGGGCCACAGCACCAAGGGAGACTGTGATTGGCTCAGGACAGTGTCCATAGTCTTCCCTGCAGCTCCAGAACTTCAGGGCCCTGGGAGGAGCAATTGTTAGTTGAGGTATTCACCACCCCAAGTTTTCTATTCATGATAATGTTTTCTGTTGTTGATAATGTTCCCTGTCCAAGGCAGCATAGATCACTTTAGGGTCAGACTCTTGTTGTTCTTTAAAGAGTGGAATTATTCTGTGGGTGGGAGAATTAGCCTCAGGCAGGGATGAGCTCCCTAATTGCATATCCAATACAATGTGTTCAGCCCTGAAACTGAAAGGAGAGACAGCTCCCCTTCCCTGTTTCTAAAAAGTATTTGCTGAACTAAATGGGAGAGTAAGGTCAGAACAATAAGTCTATCCTGGGCCCAGCAAAAACAGGATACAGAAGACATAAATCCCAGCTGACCATAGGTTGAACTCTGTGGAAATAGACCTGATATCCTGAACTCAGCAAAAATAGGACATAGGGAATGAAAAATTTATGCCTCTATAGATACCCTGCATGCTTTTAGAAAAACCTCACCCCTAGCTCCTCTTGGTATGTAATCTACACGTAACCCTTTTCTATATAAGTCACTTGAAACAAAGGACAAGGCTTCTTCCCTCTCTCGCTGTGTCGAGTAGTTGGGATGGAGTCCCTAGCCAGGACCTCAATAAATAAACCTGTGTGTTTTGCATTGGGTAATGGCTCTGTGGCAGTCTTGCTTGGGGGTCTTGTGATGTGGGTACAACAAAACCATATACATGCAAGCAATACAAATGGACTCAGCAGGTTTCATTTATATATTTGTGCATATATATTCACATATGCTTAACAAGGAAGAAATTGGAAAGGAAGAATTTGAGAAGGGATGGACAGAGAACAAGGAAGGGGGAAATTGATGTAATACATTTTAATTAAAATGTATGAAACCACATTTTAAATAAAGAAGCTGCCTAGAGAGATAGCTTAGCAGTTAAGAGCACTGGTGGTGTTACTGAGGACACAGGTTCCATTCCCAGAAACCATGGTAGCTACCCATCTCCTATAACTCCAGTTCCAAGGGATCTGGTACCCTCTTCTGGCCTCTANAGGTACTGCACACAGATGCCTGGAGGCAAACACCCATATACATAAAATAAAGTAAAGCTTAAACATGGAATTCTCTACATTGATGTCACAGCCCTGAGACAGAAAGCAGGCAGGGNTAGTTAAAATGAAGTCCTTCTGGTCCTGCATGCAAGCAACTGTGGCTTTCCTCTGAGGCAGCATGCTCAGAGGCAAAAAACAGGCTTATTCTGAGGCTGAAACAGCTCAGCAAGACTGTTCATCTAAGAACAGCATACANAGTGCTGATAGCTGACTTTTCTTTGATATTTTTTGTATTTATATTTTCTGCCCTTTGTGTGAGAATTAAAGGCAATGATAAATCTTTTAAATGTATTGACACATCTTTTAACTGTAGATCATAATATTTGATCTAAAAGATAGATTTTTCTCTGTAAATCTTCATCTGCCCAAGTGGCTGGACTTGCAGTCTCCTGTCCCTCTTTAAATTGTTCAAAGTATAACTTGGGTCCTGATCCTAAAAGAGACTTAAGGATGATATTATATATGGAATGCAAAATTTGTTCTAGACTGGCTCCTCTTTGAGCATTAGCCAGAGCTTGATGCATGCAGCTATTAGAGAGATTTTTGTTTATTAATCATTTAAGTATGTGGAGTGAATTCTCCCTGGGAAGGCATATTAATTCTAGAACACCTGTATCTCCAGCATTTTAGAAAATGTTTCTGAGACAAGCTTTCCTATGTTGACTCAGGTGTCCTTGATCCCAGCCTGTTGCTCCCCAGGGCAATGAATTTTCTTTCCTCTTGATTAAAACAACTAAATTCTTTTTTTTTTTTTCAAGACAGGGTTTCTCTGTGTAGCTTTTGGATCCTGTCCTGGTACTTGCTCTGTAGACCAGGCTGGCCTCGAACTCACAGAGATCTGCCTGCCTCTGCCTCCTGAGTGTTGGGATTAAAGGCATGTGCCACCACTACCCAGCCAAAACAACTAAATTCTTAAATTAATGGTTTGTACCACAACTGAGTTATAAATTGCCCTTTTGAGTCCTATAGTCAACTATCCATTGCAGTCACAGGAAAAGGATTTGCATATGGAGCATGGCATCTGCCTTCAGATCAAAATTGGAGGAATAAATAGTTTGTTGTGTACACTGCTGGGGGAAACAGAGTAGGCAGTCAGCTACTGGATCACCATTATGAAAAAGGACTTGATTGTATCAGGGGGAGTGATTTTGTAATTTCCCAGCGTGNACTAATAGATGTCTTGTGAATAAAGACAACCAGACTGATTGGTGTACAATTTTGGAAGGTCAACTTGCACCAAAGGATATTGAATTTTTTTTTTAGTTTATTTATTTATTTTTACATTAAAAAGATCTTCCACTCCTTTTACATACCAACCTCAGATCCCCCTCTCCTCCCGCGATATTGAATTTTCTATTAGGCAACTTTCCTATGCAGATATGTTCGGTCCTGCTTGACACAGTTATGTCAGCTCAGAGGTTTGAGAAAAAAGCCATTGACACATATCTCAGTAGCCGACAAGTGCATATGTGCAAAATCAATCTATCTCTTATAGGCATTCCCTCTATTAGAGAAGGTCCTAATACTTTTTTTCAAAGTCAATATATCAAATTTTTTTATCTTGAAAATACATTATTTTTATCATTTTTAAATGTCACTTATTGGTATTAGTTTTTAACATTTTCTTCTTATTGCTTGTATCTCTTTGTTTCTGTTGTCTAATGTTTCTAGGTCATTAATTGTTTCATTCCTTTTCTCTCAAGAGCTGTTGATTATTGATTTCTGTGTAGAGCAATGTTTCCTGTAGCATAAGCTTGACTCATGCTATATAATTGAGAATTGCATTGAACACCTAATCTTGCCTCTGCTGTCCAGTGCTGGGAAGACAGTCCTGCAACTCCTTCCAGGCCAGGCCCAGTGAGAAGGAAAAATAGACCAGTTAATGAGTGTCCCCCGGTCTCTCTGGCTTTTTGGGGGGCCATACATAACATTTATGGGTCACTTTGAGTTAATTTTGTGGGAGTTGTAAAGTTTGTGTTAATTGCTATACACATAGAATTATAGGTAGTTGGGTGGGCTTACTACAGGTAACATTGGTCAAAATCACACTTTTCCTGGATGAGTTTCCTTTTATCTTTTCATTAGAAGTTGGCTATATTTTCCTGCTTTTGTTCTTGGCTCTTTCTATCTCCTTTATTCTTTCACAAATATTGTACATATTCTTGATTGTTGTAGCTTTGTGATAAACATAGAAGTCACATGGTGTCAGTATGTGTATTATTTTCTCATAATCCTGCTGAGCATTCTGAGTGTTTCCACTTTGCATTTAGCATTGAAATCAGGAATCCTGTCATAAATTGTTGAGACTTTTCTTTGGATTATATTCAATTCATGCTGCAAATTTACATACACAACATCTTAATATTGATGCATCATGTTCCCATGGATTATTTATTTACTTCTTTGTTTATTTTTTGTTGTTCTTAATCTGGAAGACTTTTATTTTATTGGATAAATAGTAATATAGGGCTGGGCAGGTGATGCAGCATGTATTCTTCTTGGGGATAACCTGAGTTCATATCCCAATATCCAAGTTGAAAGGCTCATAACCACCTGCTACTCCAGAATCAGTGGATCTTATGCCCTCTTTTCTTGTATGTCATCTGTATACACATGTAAGACATTCTCTCCCTCATGCAAACATATACAAAATGTGGAGATAAACTTGCTTTCAAAAGTTCTGGTGACTCATAAAGCAATTAGAGCAAAACAAGTTGCTTTAGGTGTACAATACAAATCATACACTATTTCTTTAAAAATCTGTTAACTTGTATTTGGTTTGGAAAAGTTTTCATTTCCTCACTCTGATGCAGAATTAGCAGCAGTCATCATCAGTCATAAGAAACAAAATGGTGCCTAAGTGATCCTAACAATTATCCTTTTCTTTATTATAAGAGAATGAGATCCTTTTAGTAATCAAAAGTATTTTCTACAAATTTAAAATATCAGAAAGCTTCAAGTGAATATCTCTGAGTTTGTTGGAACAGCTCTCCTCACCCAACCCATTTTCTATTATTGGCAAAGGATAGAACTGGAGTGCACGGGATAAGTGCTGGCCAGTGACTTCTTGTGGTTTAATTTTAATTAGAATCTTGTTCTTGTTTAAGGGACCATGATATATATTTGTAGGTATGTCTTTTTGTCTTGTTTGGTCTGTGGTGCCATCTATGTTGTTGATTTTATTGTCACCTAAATTTATTTTTGCTACATGATATTATGAGTTCCTTGAGTTTTTCTTGGTTTGGGAAGTTTCTGTGGAGATACAGTTTTAGTTTTCTCTTCTTGGTCCTTGAGGCTCACTTCTCATTTCTTGACAAACTATGTTTTCCATTTGTTGCTACCTTCATGTTTGGGTTTTTGCTGCTTAAGTGATTGATAAGGTTAATATATTGGCTTTAGGTTTTTAAAATAGTCTAATATTATTGTCTCTGTCTTAATTAACTTCATCTGTCAACGTGATGTAACCTAGAGTATCTGAGGAATCATCAACTGAGGCTCTGCCCAGATCAGAATTGCTAGTTACTATGTTTGTGAGAAATTGTATTGATTGGTGATTGGTGTGAGAAAGCTCTACTGAGTTTTCAACATCCTAAGCAAGTGGGCCTGAGATAGATGAGAGATCTAGCTTAGAACAAGACAGTGACCAAGCAAGAGAGAAAGCCAGTAAACAGTTTCCCCATGGTTTTCGCCTTCAGTTCCTAGCCTGAGTTTCTATCCTAAGCTCCCACACTTGTTGATTGTGATGTGGCAATATCAGCCAAATAAACCTGTTCATTACCTGGGATGCTTTTGTTTAGAGAATTTAATCNCAGCAAGAAACAAGCAAGTTGAATCAAAATGTGGACACCAAAAGTGATTTTGTTGCTGGGTAGAATGTGGGAATGTTGTCTTCTGGAAGAATGTGGAAGATACTAGGACTGTAGATGGCAAAAGTCATAGAAAGCTGCACACAGAGCTTAATTGGCTATTCATATAGGACTAGGAATATGGGAGTGTTGAAAGTAGTGTAGACAGTGGAGCTGGAGGTCATAGGATTTCAGTGGGAAATAGACACCATGAAAAATTAGCTAGAGGTCATTTGCATAATATTTTGTGCCTAAATCATTCCTATTTTCTCCATTCCCTGAGAAATCGAGAAAGGCAGAATTAAAAAGTAATTGGCTAGTTTCTTGGGTGTTTATTGCTGATGACTCATTCAGGTTTACAGTGGAAAAGAAACAAGTGGTGCAGAAACAAATGAAAAGTCAGTGCCCACATCTCTTTCTTGTTTTAAAAATTTATTCTTCTCTCATACAATACATAGGAAAAAACAGCATGAGATAGTTTCAAATGCCAGTTGTGTGGTAAAGCAGAGGCAGGAAATTTCAAGAAGTTTAGCACTATTAAAGAGGAGGCCCTTCGTAGCATTTGAAGCCTAGGAAGGTTCCCTAAGGGTAAGACACCATCAATCTAAGCCTTCAACTTATGGAAGGAATAGGCAACTTGATTCCTAATCCAAAGAAGCAACTTCATACAGAACCTGTTGTAACTCTGGTACCAAGTTAGCTTGCTTTATTTCTAGCCAGCTTTTCTCAATTTAATTATCCTGTCTACCCTTTGTCTCTGGGCTTTTATCTTTCTCTATTCTGTATACCTTTCTTTACTTCTTACTCTGTGGCTTGCTGGGTGGCTGGCCCCTGGTGTCCTTTCATTTTCTTGCTTCTTCTTCCTTTTTTCCTCTCAGATTTCTCTTCCCATTTATCCTCTCTGCTTACCTGCCCTGCCTATCCTTTCCTGCCAATCTATTGTGTATTTAGCTCTTTATTAGACCTATCAGGTGTTTTAGACAGGCATAGTAACACAGCTTTACAGAGTTAAAAAAATGCAACATAAAANAATGCAGTACATCTTTGNATCATTAAAACAAATGTCCCACAGCACAAATAAATGTAACACATCGTAAAATAATATTCCACAACAGCCTGGGTTGCATTTTGAGACCACAAGATATTGAGATACTTAAGCTATGAGACATCTCCTATGGAGACATAGCTGCATATAGGGAGTGGAAGTAACCAAAGAAAGAGATGTATGAGAAGTCACAGGGATAGGGCTGTCTAAGCCCTTTGAAACTGAAGCCCCATGCATCTGAGACAGAGATACAGGATTTGATGTTTGTCCTGCTATGTGCTTCCGTCTTTCCTTGGTCCAGTCTTCCCTCACTATGTCTCCATTTCTCTGTTTTGAAAAGTGAATGGTATTCACTTTTGTATGTTGGTTAGATATAACTCATTTTCTGATTTTACAAGATGTCACTGTCAAGAGATTGTCTTGAGTTCCAGAAGAGACTTTTAGACATTTGAATAGTGTAAGGGCTGTTATGAGGATCATTGAAGTGACTAAATGCATTTTCTTCATGATGACCATGAGCCTGTAGTGACCTGGGTCAAAATGTAGTTGATTGAATGAAAAACCTCCTGGATAGATGATGTATTTGAACATGTGTCTCTCCTTGGTGACTTTCTTTTGATTGCTTGTGAAACTTTTAGTAAGAGGAGCCTTTCTGGATGAAATTCCTCATTGGGNGTGTGATATGAATCTCTATAACCTCAACCCATTTCCTGTTCTTTGTGTCTATTGTGTTGTGGTTGAAACTAATCAGCCAGCTTCCTTCTTGTGCTGTCATACCTTCAACACCATTATAGACTCTATTTCCAAACCACACAAGATACAGTAGAAGCAATTGCTATTCAGTGCTAAGGCAGTTTGGTAGCCTACTCTTTTAATTTTTTTTCTTGTTGTTTGTTTTTGAAGACAAGGTTTGTTTGTGTAGCCCTGGCTATCCTGAAGGGAGCTCTGTATACCAGGATGGCCCAAACTCAGAGATCCCCCGACTCTGGCTCCCAAGTTCTGGGATTAAAGGTGGGCCAACATTCCTGGCTTTTTTGTTTTTATGTTATTGGGTGATGGGCCTGGGATGTAGGTTTTTGTACATGTCAAGCATATGCTGTTGTACTGAGTTTCACCTNTATCTTGAATTTTAAAATTTGGCAGAGGGTATCATTCTGTTTTTCCAGATGGCATATATTCATGATATTAATACTGTCTGAGCCTTCTGAGTCATTGGATTGCAGATGCATAACCTTCTTCTTGCCTGTTGTGTTTGTTTTGAAATTTTTAAATGAATATGAGTATTTTACCTGTAAGCATGGATATGCACCATTTGAGTACCTGGTCCTCACAGTGATCAAAAGGTGGTCTCAGAAACCCTGAACTTGGAATAATGGATAGTTGTAATCCCTCATGTAAGTACTGGCAATTGAGCCCACCTATATGCAAGACCAACAAGAGCTTTCTACTACTGTGCCATCACTTCTGCCCTGTGTTGATTATTTATGATCAACATTTACATTGCTCATGTTTTCATCTATCCATTTGTAACTGTTTAAACATTCAGTGCCTTTTAGTAAAATCTTACTGATGTTACAGTTTGAATTGGGGCACTACAGGCTTCTGGAAGATGAATACAGAACTGGAATGAATGCATAACTCTTTGTAGGAACTTCAGTAAAAACCCCTGAGTTCTATCTCTTTTGTTTGTTTTTTTTTTTGCATGGGACACGGGGTCTTAATATGTACTTCTGGCTCTCCTGGACCTGATTGCATAGACTACGCTGGCATTCAACTCTGAGGCAGATATACCTGCCTCTGCTTTCTGAGTGATGGAGTTAAAAGTGTAAGCCAATACACCCAGCTTGTCCATCATATTTTTCTTTTTTGTAGTTAGTAATTATTCATACAATTTCTCTCTTGTGTACTCTGTACTGTTGATCTATTTACTTGTCTATATTTGTTAATAGGCATTTCTCTTACAAGGTGATATGTCATTCAAAGGGTACAGAAATGACAGAGGTGACCCTCCTATATAGTTTCCTTCTAAAATGACTTGGTGATTGCATTATAATGTCTATGTCATGNAATTAGTGTAGGATACACCAGAATTATATGAATATGCTGTCAAAGAAGTATACATTTACAATGTTGTCAATATCATGCTTTCTGTTGTACACATGTATGGGATGGTTTAGAATGCAGTGACCTATGATGATGTGCATGTTGACTTCACTTGGNAAGAGTGGNCTTTGCTAGATCCTTCCCAGAAGAATCTCTACAAAGATGTGATGCTGGAGACCTACAGGAACCTCACTATTATAGGTAAGACTGAATTTTCCTTTATATTTTTTATCTCAATTTTTTTTATTAAAAGATTTTCTTATTTTACATACCAACCACAGAACCCCCTCTCCTCCCTCCTCCATCCTCCCACACAAGGTCTCCCATGCAGAGTACCCAGAGCCTGGCACCTTTCCTTTATATTTTAAAATAAGAGGACAACTGTTCTTTGGTTACTGATGCTCTTCTGTAATTTGAGAAAAAACAAGAATGAGGTGAATAAATCAGCCATGTTTCTAAGATTCACTGAACATAGTAACTTAAATTTTACACAGTTTTCAATAATATACATTTTCTGATACTATATTTTAGGATACAGTTGGGAAGACCATGATATTGAAGAACATTGTCAAAGTTCTAGAAGACATGAAAGGTAATTTTTATGTGCAAGCTGATACAAATGTGCCCCTGAAGAAATTGTAATGTGTCCTAGAAGTTTTAAATAAATGCAACATTGTAAATAAGCACAGCTTAAAGTGCATTGATAATTATTAAATTCTCACAAAACCATATACCTCAATTTCAGGTAGGTGCATTGCATTTGCAAGGTCTTCTTTTAAGAAAGAAGACAAGCAAACAATGCCATAACAGGTATCACCATTTGAATCATAGTACCATGAGAGCTATGCTGTAAAACTGTCAATCCATTTATTTCATACCACTCATATTACAAAAGTTATACACATTGAAGAGGTGATTAGTATATCTCCAAAACCTTCTAATAAGCAAATAGTCCATAGTAAAGCTTGTGTTACTCATATACTTGTTGTGACTGTGGTATGTTTAGTGAGAGGAGCAATTAGAGTCAAGAGTCAAGGGGCAGTTGTGGAGAAACCTTAATCCATATACCACAAGTCTATGAGGACATAAAGGCAAACTGTGTGAATTCAATGTGGAAACCTTTTATTAGTTATTCTTCCTTTACTTTATAACATATGTTACTCTGGATACAACCCATATGAGCCTAGGGATATGGAAAGACGTAGCATACCTCTCTCTCAGAACAATTAGAAGATATGTAGCAGTCCCCACATTGAACATATTTGTTGAATTTGACTCAAGTAAACAAGTAATTGGTTTTCTAGCTTCATTGTTAATACATCAATAAACTCACGCTACAGAAAAGCCCTATGAGTTCTAGGACTGTGTAAATACAACATGAGTGTAAACACAGTGATAAAACCTTAAGATCTGATTCCTCTTTACAGTTGGACCAAATTGTAAACTTAATTCATACAGTTATAGTCAACAGTGTGTTGAATGTGGTAAAACTTTTACATGTGCCAATTATCCTTGCAGGNATGAAAGAAATCAAACTGGAGAGAATCCTTCTGTATATACTCAATGTGATAAAGCCTTTGCATATGCTAGTCAGCTTCAAAGGCAAGAAAGAACACATGTTGCAGAGAAACCCTATGAATGTAATCAGTGTGGTAAAGCCTTTGNACANCACAGTCATCTTCAAAGGCATAAAAGCACACATACTGGAAAGAAGCCCTATGAATGTNATCAGTGTGGTAAAGCCTTTGCACAGCACAGTCATCTTCAAATGCATAAAAGAACACATACTGGAGAGAAACCCTATGAATGTGATCAATGTGGTAAAGCCTTTGCTCATTGCAGTAATCTTCAAATACATAAAAGAACACATACTGCAGAGAAGCCTTATGAATGTAATCAGTGTGGTAAAGCCTTTGCACGTCGTAGTAATCTTCAAATGCATAAAAGAATACATACTGCAGATAAACCCTATGAATGTAATCTGTGTGGTAAAGCATTTGCATGTTACAGTAATCTTCAAA
>LZPO01066593.1:0-16165 GCA_001675575.1 Neotoma lepida
TTAGTTTTACAGTTCTAGAATTTGGGCCTGTAAAGATTAAGACTGAAAATACAACTGAAGTTTTGCATACAACAAAATACAACCTTGGTTGTGTTGATGCCCGGAATCCTAAGCAGCCTGGAGCAAAGAAAGAAAGAAGGTGGCAAGCATACAGAAGAACATGGGGGTAGGCAGCCCCTACAAAGGTCAAAACACCTTCTAAAGGAAGGGCAAAACTGAGCAGAACAAAAACCTGAGCCGGAAGGGGAACGGTGAAAGCAGTGGAGCTGTGAAGGAAGGCGGCTCAAGGTCCAGGGACTGCAGGGCATTTTAAGGACAAAAACCAGAAAACTGCACATGATTGCAGAACTCTTCTGAAACAAGTCAAGAGACCAGAGGGAAGGTTGGAAAGGACTGGTTGAGGGGAGTGTCAACCAGTTGGGCTCCTTAGTGGACAGCTCAGCATTCAGGAATGGACTCTGGATACTTCTTATTGTCTGGAGACTCCCTGCATCTGGAAAAGTGAGGGAAGGCTGAGGCTATTGCCTCTGACAGTGTTCCCAGGGTGAAGGAAATCCTGGGACTCTTGGGCAGGCAGTTTTGGCAGAGAGAGGGCAAGAACTTTGCTTGCACATTCAGACAGATGGGGCAGAAGGTCAGAAATGAGACCTGATGACTAAAGTAGGCACCACAAAAAAGCTGAGTCAATCTCCAGAAAGTGGAGGCAGACAGATGGGCCAAGACACATGTGCCTAGACAAGTGTTAGCCTGGAGAACAGGTAGATTAGGATGGTCTTCTGAAGATGTGGATTCACTTCTCAACCGCACTGACTTGCCACTGGCTATGAACAAGTTATTTTAGTTTCTGAATTATAAAGGTTTGACTTAGAACTGGGCTATAATACCTAAGGGGTATGCAAAAGTGTCCAGAAAGTTTTCAAGCAGTTCATAGCTTCTAAGATGTTAATTAAACATCTAACGCCTCTGGAGGTGACATGCATTTTCAGATAAAGGGGCCTAATCTATCCTAGTGGATTCTAAGTGCTTTGATTTAAAAAAAAAAAAGGTAGAAAGTATGTAAGAGGTTGAGATTAAGGTACTGGTTGACTCGTCTTTCTGGGTCTAATGCATCACTGTCTTTTCTGTGCACAGGTATTAGAAACAGTTTCAGGAGCGAGGTACTATTTAGAGATACAACATTCTATAAGAAAACCTGTGAACTCCTTCCTGATGTTTTTCCAAGCCCATGTNTATCTTCACTTATACTCAACTCCAAGAGACTAATCTACTTAGGAAAGACAAACAAAAGAAATCACATTCTAGGTGAGCTATGCCATGCTGCTGTCTTGTTGGTCTTAATTTAATTCCTTTTTAGAGTATATAGGAACTGGAGCCCATGAGTTAACTCAGTCAGAAAAGCGCTTGCTATGCAAGTGTGAGGACCTGAGTTCAGATCCCCAGACCCATACAAAAGCTGAGAGCATGGCAGTATATACCTGTAACTCCGGTGCTGGCATTGGGAGGGGAGGGAGACAGGTGGGTCCCGAGAGCTTACTAGTGAGCCAATCTTAGCTGAGTCAGTAGGCTCGATCGAGGTTCAGTAAAAGATTCTGTCTGAACAAAATAAGGTGGAGAGTAACTGGAGGAGACAAGGTCCAGAAAACACTATAGGCGGACTCTACTCTTCACTCAGTGTCGAGACTCTATTAGANCACTTTCCTTCACATAAAAAATTCATGTGATGCATGATGTGATAAGTAGGAGGACAACACNGCAGTCTCCACACAGACTCTCTCTAATTTGGCCAGGTTATACCTGACAGGACATAATTATTCACTCGGGTACTACAAGAAAAAGATAATATGTCACCTCCATGTGTCTTATTCTCTCATGAAGGCACCATGCATTGGCACTACAGATCACCAAGTGCTAGTATATAGTAAACATTCTTTAGGCCTTTCTTAAAAAATTGAAGGAACTGGCTTATAAAACAGAAAGAGGCCTAGTAGAAATAGATGCCAACACAGGAGTAGTAAACAAGTAATATATTAATAGGACAGAGTGAAAAGGCACTTGAATATATTCAACAGACATTTATCAGGGGCTCAGAGATACAAAGGTCACCGGGCACAAGCTGAAAGATACTCCCCTCCAAATTTCTCAACATCTTTCCCCAAATCCTTTTGTAACAACTATGTGTTGCTCTTAAAACCATCCCCATTTCTCCCAGGTCCAGTGACCCCTTCTCTTCTGTATCCTAGACCTTCAGTTAGCAAACTGCCTATTTGCAGAGCACATTTTCAGTTTCCTTCCTGAAGCTAGGACATGATTCTTCCCCAAGATGCTGCTTTCTTTGCAGCCCCCTGGGTTTAATTCATTCTCATTGGGCGGGGAGAGCGAAACTGGCTTTCCTCTGGCTGCTAACACCGCCCTCTTCTAGCCTCAGAAAGATGCTCACAGAGATGTGCCACAGCCCACTCTTGGTGAGTAGCAGCTCTGTGCCAGGAGTTTCCTATTCCTAAAGACATGGCAGGTAAGGAGAGGCACAGTGAGGCTACTGTCACACCAACGGCCTTACATGCCAGGTCGAGGGAGAATTTTACTCCGGAGACAATGAGTTACTGTACTAGGTAACTTAAATTCACTATCTTTCTAGTAGAAAGATAAGAAACGATCAGATAAGTCCTTCAGAAAAACAATTTGGGAAGATATGGTGAAACTCATGTGTGGTGAGAAATCCAGGTGAGTACTGCTGAAGGTCACATAGGGATGAGGTTTTTGACACAATTAGGAGTGGGAAAAGGAAAGAAGACATTAAAGGAGTTTAATCCAAAGGGTTTAGTGATTAGCTTCTGGGAGGGATGGGGTGAGAGATGTCAAAGAAAAATCAATGACAGATAACTCCCAGGTTTCTANCTCATGTACCTGAATGGATATTAACAGCAGCCAAAGAATTACAAAAGCCTTGTTTGCTTATTTGTGGTGCTGGGGACTGAAGTCACAGCCTTAGAGTCTGCTGGATTTCTGAGCTATACCACAGCCCCAAGAACCTTGTTTTGATAAAGTCACATAATACGCAGGCACCTGGAAATGCAGCCATGTAAACTTGACCAAGGAGGCAAAACTTCAATATTAGTTCTCAGTTGGCTGCCCTCTCTGGACAGAATACTCCTGAGGGCCGCTAACAATTCCAGGGATTGCTGGACACCTTACAGGGACCTGGATCTTCTCTAACATATAATAGGATACAGACAGCTCAAAATACGCATTTAAACATTAATGGGGGTATGACTACATTTGTTTCTAAGCTAGAAGGTGAGTGAAACCTATTCCTTCTGAATTCCACAATCCTGAGGCAATTAACAAATTCTATTCCTCACTCTCCCTGACCCAGGATGAAATGTACCACTCACCTGCCTTAGCAGAACAAAGAAACAGAATCGGGGTAGTTGGTTATAATCTTACTATGCTCACTGTTGTTTAGGTGTTTATTACACTGTCATGTCCAGTTTTGTCTTAAAGAGGCTGAAATAATAAAAAACTCAAAAAAAATGAAAAACTAAAAAAAAAACTGATTAAAAGACGCAGAAAAGAGGTTACAAGAGTTGCCTTGTTTCACTAAGAAATAANAGTTACTGAGTGATTTAACTATCTTCAAATACACTAAAGGTTTTATGAGTAGGACACTGTTCTTTATCAACAAGGAAAAAAAGCAGACTGAAGAAATAGCTTCCAGGCTGGAGAGTAGGCACTGGACGGTCCTAAAGGGCTGGCTTTTCCAGTTCATAAATGCTAGGCTGGCATCAGAGAGCAGAAGCCGCTGCACAAGAGGCAACAATGAGAATACTTTTCTGTTGGCGATGACGAAAACAACGTTCTGAAACCAGATAGTGATGATGGTTGCACAACACCCACTGAGTGCTTTTTAAAAACATGCTTAAAACTCCTTGCATTTTTCAGGTAACGGCATGCTTAAAGTAAACGCAAAAAAGTTGAGCTTATCATTGGAAAGTAGTATGCTGACCAGAAATATACTAATGGCCTAACATATTTCCTCTCAGACACCTGTACAGGCTGGTGAGGGACCAGGTCTTGGGGGAGACTAAGCTATAAGCTGTCAAATGCTAGTAGTGAGGAAAGGGCAGAGGAAGACAGGCTCCTCATGTCTACAGTGCAGTTCTTTCTCACCACAAATCTCAGCCAACGAATTGGAAGAAAAGGAATTTGAAGTAGGCTCTGCTATGAGAGGACTTGAGATTAGCACCTCATTCCAGACTCACATTAAAGTGTAAATATTATCAAGGCTCCCAACAGGCATCTCTCGGTGGGAGTGGGGGATGCTTACCAGGAACATGCAAGACTTGGGTTCCAACTCAGCAAAACGTGATCTGAGAAGCAACACTTGACAGGAGAGAGCAATGGTTTTCTAAGTGAACCCTTTTTTAAACTACAATCTTTAGTGAAACCCCAATAAATAAAAACAGCAAGCTCTGCTGAAGAGGCTGTGCCAGGTCCCAGCTTCCTGTAAGGCCTTGGAGGGCATTCAAGAACTCCAAGGGCTCCACACAGCATAGTCTGAATGCCACTGAACAGGAAAGAGGCAAAAAAGTGGCCACAGATTGTTAAATTGGTGAGTCAGATACTTTGGTAAGGGCATCTAGACTGCAAATATGCTGTCACATGTTTGAGAACTCTGCTAAACTGTAAACTAGACAAGTGACACAAAGATAATTCACAAGAGGAATAAGCGATTTGATAAATATTTAAAATTTTTTATGCCTCTGATGATTAATGTAATGAAAATTAATGTGAAATTTATTATCCTTTAATTTGGCAAATACCATAAACTCAGAAAGCCCATTTTTGAATAGGGGTATACCTAACTTCATATGCTCCTGGTAGNTATATAATTTGGTAAAACAAAACAAAATACCCTTTTGGAGTGAAATTTGGCAAGGTCCCTTGCAGGAATTGATCCTACAGAAACAGTTCAACAACCATCTATGACAGAGTGTAATAATATTCACTGTAGCACCATTTCCTTAAGGAAATATTGGGGACAACCCAAATGTTATTGATGGAGCCTTTGTAGAATATCATTACAGATAAGTAGGGAGTGAAATAGACCATTGCATAAGAATTTGAAAGTATGTATAGGGCTGGAGAGGTGGCTCAGAGGTTAAGAGCACTGACTGTTCTTCCAGAGGTCCTGAGTTCAATTCCCAGCTCACAACCATCTGCAATGAGATCTGGCGCCCTCTTCTGTATACATAATAAATCTTTAAAAAAAAAAAAAGAAAGTATGTATAAACTCCATGAAGGCTGTATTCATAATGACCACATTCATTACTGGATAAGCAGGGCCTACAACTGCCCGGCTGATTTAACATAGGTAATAATTATGAGTGAAATAAACACAGATTTAGTTAAGTGAAAAAAAAATTGCAGCACATGATATGATGTANTTCCATTTTCTTTCCTGGTAATGCACACACATTTATAGACATGTATTTCCACAAACATTAACGTTGAGGGTGCGATGGTGATGGAATCTTTTACTTTTTACCCCATTTTCAACTTCACAAATTTTAACTTTCAAAAGAATTTTCAAATATGCATTGCTTTTTTGAAGAAAAATTATTCACCGTCCCCCCCTTGGTATCTAAAACTAAGTATAAGGCAACTGGTAGCAATAGCTTTGGGAAAGAAAACATCATGATGGAGTTAGTCAGAAAAGACTAACGTGGCTAGGGAATGCAGCAAAGAAAGGAAGGTTCTGGGGTGTTGCGTATTTTGCAACACATGGAATATGTGTTTGAGATCACCTTCCATTGAAATTCCACGTAAGTTGTGTGTTTTATAAAGGAATTTGTATGTATTTAGGGGAAATAATGTTAAAGTTACTTTTTGTGGAGCTTTTACTTTGGCCAAGGCCAGGAGTTCTCAACCTGTGGGTCACAACCCCTTTGGGGGTTGCATATCAGATATATATCCTACATATCAGATATTTACCTTACAATTAATAACAGTAGCAAAATTTGTTATGAAGTAGCAATGAAAATAATTTTATGGTTGGGTTCACCACAACATGAGGAACTGTATTAAAGGGTCACAGCATTAGGAAGGTTGAGAACCAGGTCCTAGGCCCTCTAGTAAGTATTCTCTTCAGGAGTGTCCAATCTCTTGGTATCACAACATGTTATTATCATCTAAAATGCACTGAACAGCACATGGCTATCCTGATATGTACGGTGGCAGCAGAATCAGACACACCTGCTCAGCCTGAGAATAAGCTGAGTTTCCAACTTAGGTATCTGCACTTTCCTCGGGAGAAACTGGAGGATGTAGTAGAGAGCTGAACTGGATATAGCCAGGTTCTAGGTCCATGTGCTTCACTATGTGCCAGCCCACTCAAGTAGACAGTGAAAGGCAGAGGNAACTCTGTGCCGAGTTCATGATGTGTAGTGTCCAGGGAACTGCTGTCACATAATCTGGATGCAGCTTAGCACTCCGGTAACATCACTATGTCAACATATGGTGGTAANCATGGACTCCTTATAGGGCCATCTTTATGCATCTGGCTTGTCTGTGCTACTCCAGACTAAGAACAATGAGGCTCATACATTTCCTTTTAAATTAGAAACTTGATTCATATAAATCTGTTAGTTTTATGAAAGACAAATGTTTCNTTGGGAAAAGTAGAATCTGAATGTATTTATGTTAGTGATTCTATGACACATATAGCAAAAAGCTGATAATACACATAGGACAAAAACAACAAGATTGTAGATTAAGAGCTGTCTCCAATTTCCAGCACTGTGAAGGCAAAACAACCCAAAAGCAACAATAAACACGCAGAAGCAACAATAAAAATGAGATGCTTCTGAATTCCTATAGTAATGTAAATAAAAACCTTGCCTTCATTCAGTAAGAGATGAAATATTCATAACTTACTGTTTGGAAAGAGACAGCCTTTTCAATATAATTTGAAATGCTGATCCTCTAATCTACTGTACAGAAATCTTCTGACAGAGCTCTAATACACAAGTGCAAACTCTGCTTCCTAAGATGTTAATTTCCATATCTACAGCATGGATCAGTTAAATGTGAACATGACCAAGTACTGGCTGTATTACATTTCTTCAGTAATTAAAAAATTTAAAATATTGCAAGTTAAATACACATGCTATCTCACAGTTTTGTTTTCAATGTAAATAATATAGATGATGATGAAAACAGGTCTCATTTGCAGCCTTTTTCTTCGAGATCTCATGAATTTGGGTAACCCTGCATCCAAAGGCACCTGGTGGGTGGCAGCCTTCCCTGAGGGAGACTAGTGGGAAATCCCTAGAGTTAAGCAATGGTAGCTTAAATGAGTAGCTCCCAAACTTCCTGACCGTAGTTCAAGTAAGAAACACATTTCCATGACAACCTAGAACATGGGTAGCATGCACACAAATATGATGACAGTTCCATGAATTTCATTAATTCATTATGCTTGCATGCAATGCACTTTGATATTTTCTATTTATTTATTAACTATTATTATTACTACTGCTGCTGTTACCATTACTGCTGGTAATAATCCATTAAATTGATATCACAACCCATTTCTATGTTAAAGCCACTGGTACGCAAAACACTGTCTTTAATGTCTTAGTTTTTCAGTACACCTGTNCCGACGTCTTCCTGCCCTCCACATTCTTTCTGAAGTTACTGATTCTCTCTGGTCTCCACTAACCATCTGTATACAGAATTCCAGTGCAGACTTTACTTCAAAGTCCCAGACCCATATATTCAATCGTCTATGAGACAGCCTCTCTTAGACATCTCAAAATCAATCTTAATATNATATCTCCAGCTTTATTTTGCGATGACTGTGCCTATCTCCAATCCTTAGTAAATGGTACCAACTCAGCTGTCCAAGCCAGAAGCCGGGAACTATTCCTCTTCTCTCTTATTCCTCCAGCCACTGAATCATTAAGTTCTGTTTCTTGTATTTTTTCAGTTACTTTAGGGTGCTTCACCATCAGCACCACAACTTCGTTCCTATTNTTACTTGAGGCTTCTACCCAAAAGCCTCAGTGGTATTCTTCTCCAGTCTACTCCACCCTGACTTTAGTGGGCTCTTTCAACAATGTAAATCTAATTACTCCACCTGCTCTGTGAAACACCAGAAACTTCAGGATGAAGTCCCAGCTCCCCGACGTGGCTCACCTGCCTCCCTGTCTGGCCTCCTTGCTCCTTTCTGGAGTCTTGGTTCCTGCCACCTCTCCCCTGATGTCTGTGGCAGTGGCATTCAGGTCTGGCTGCACATTAGAATCACACAGGTAATGCCTGCCTCCCTTCAGAACAACTCAATGAGAATCTAATTAGTGACTGTCACATCCAGCCAGCAGGCCCACTCCTTTAATTATGAAGGCCTTCCAGCAGTTCTGAAGCCCCTCTATACCTCAGTTNCCACTTCTGCCACCATCTCTCTGAATGCCCAGTCCCACCGACATGCTCCATCTTTAGTCTCAGCTAAAAGGTCCCTTCTTTCTTTTTTTCCTTTTATTGAAAATAGATTTTTCCCCTCACATAATATATCCCGATTATGGTTCCCCCTCCCTCTGCTCCTCCCAGTTCCTCCCCATCCCCTCCCATCCAGATCCACCCCCTCTCTGTCCCTCATTAGAAAACAAACAGGCTTCTAAGGCATAATAAAATATAATAAGATAAAACAAAAACTAACACATCAGAGCAGGACAAAATGAACACACAGAAGGAAAAGAGTGCAGGGAAAGACACGAGAAACAGACACAGATGCAGAGACCCACTGGTTCACACACTCAGGAATCCCTTAAAAACACTGAACTGAAAGAAAAGGCCACTTTGTAAAGGGCCATGCTCCTGACTCCCTTGGAGTCCCCACTGCTCTAAGTACCCATCGTAGCCTTACTTTCCTCATCTTAACCCAGTGGGTTTAACATCTCTCAGTCTGACATTAGTGGTTGTGNAATAGACAGCCACAAAATGAATACAAAATAAATTATATTAACAGATATGTTGGGAAGATTCAGTTAAGGAAATCTTTAAAAAACTGATCTAGAAGAAGTAAACTGGAGGGAGCTGGAAAGATGGCTTGGTGGTTAAGAGCACTGACTGCTCTTCCAGAGGACCTAAGTTCAATTCCCAGCACCCACACGGCAACTCACAACTGTCTGTAATTCCAGTTCCAGGGGACCCGACACCTATGGCAAAACACCAATGCACATAATAAAAATAAATAAATGAAAAAAAAAGAAGTAAATTGGCAACTGTAGCATCTCTGAAAGAACTTCTCCTTTCTATTGAGCAAGTATGGGATGGCAAACAGGGCCACTGGGTACCTCTGCCCCATCTTGTCTTATGGAAGCTTCTACCTGCTGCATCCAAGGTGGAAGATGTCAGAAAGACTTCCCTCTACTTGACAAATGAAGAATGGCCAAAGTAAACCAGGGGGAGTGGGGTCAGGCGGGGACCACACATCTCTGCTGTGTCCCAGCACCAGGCTCTCCCTTCCAGAGGAGCAGTCAAAGGAAGAGCACTGAACTTGTGGAGACATCCTAAAAGTAGCATTCCGAGGCAGCAGCTCCCCAGCCATGGTTCATGCAGTGCATATTAAGATGCCCATTAAAGTCTTGCTGTAATCGAAAAAATTATATATGTGCGATGAGAATGAGTTAGTGTTAATGGAAGAACCTTAACTTCTNCCTCCTCTGACTTTGTACATTTTAGTTGTATCTTAACCTTGCATTTTTGTAGGATTCTGTACATTTTATATGTAGGNGTAAAGTCATGTTTGAGATATAATTCCATTAACCACACACGCAACTTCATAGTCTATTATGTTGCATCAACTTTTTCTGTAAAAATAAATTGTTAAGGATATTATTCCTGGAACAGAATAAATTCTTGGAATTACTGAGTAACTTATGTACCGTACCACTGTTCCAAGAACACATTACTTATTTTATCATGACAAAGTAAAGTTATTAATCTTCTGGCTTCCACTTCAACAATGAGAAATGCTGTAAGATGCACAGACACCTGCATTCCATTTCAGTTCAACTTTATATCATCCATAAACATCTCTGTTTTGGACACCTCATCCAAACAAATGATCACAACATACTCTATGTAGCACTCGATTTTATGAAACTATAAAAGTTCCTTGCTGTTAATTACAGAGACAAATGTCTCATCACACATTTGGTTACCAGATAGCATAATTAGTTTTCTCCATTAACCTTTCAGATATAAAATTTGATTTCCAAGTAAAAAACATTATAAAACCCTTGGAACTCAAATAACACAGTATATTTGTACATGCTTGAAAAAAATGTAATACTCAGAGAACAATTTTATAGATTCTTATTTANAAGGATGCTGATTGTGTGGAATAGGGGAGAAAATCTGTCTCAACTTTGCAACGATTTTAAATACACTGTCAAGTACAGATGTAATAAGCCNTCCTTTGTACAGAAAGGAGGCACAGTAACCTGACCATGAAAAGACTGTGCCCTCCATCTCTCTCTGTTCATCACAGTCTCTCATTTGTGAGACAGACAGACAGAGAAGGATAAGACAACCAAGACAACCAAACAACCAAGGCACGAGTGCTCGGTCAGCTGATGGTAAAGGAACAGTGCTGTGCACATAACAAGGTTTCCATGAAGAAACCACAAATCAAACAGTGGACAACAAGACTGGATTAGATCACAGTGTTGGAGCATCCTAGCTTTGTAAATATGTTCTATGATTGCCGCACAATGACAGACTTTCCCAGAGCTGCACAACTGTAGTTTTTTCCTTTTGGTTCAAAGCTAAATTGCCCACAAATGACTATCCTACACCATGGCCTGTTAAGGACTATGCTGTAGGTCACATATGTAGGAGGCATATTTGATTGTTCTAACATGTGGATAAGATCTACTGACATTTATGTATAGTTATGCTGCCAACATGTTAAGGATAGAATGAAGACTTCCTGCACTACTGCAGGGATACTTCTATGCAAGAAAACTGTCTCTACTCAATGTATTCTCCTACTCAGATTAGCTGACAATTGGTAGGAAATTATAGTTAACATGTTTCAACATGGTACTCATTCACTCACGAATGGTTATTAAAGCTGGTGGTGGTGGCACATGCCTTTAGTCTCAGCACTTGGGAGGCAAGGGCAGGCGGATCTCTGAGTTTGAGGCCAGCCTGGTCTACAGGGTAAGTTCCAGGACAGCCAGGGCTACACAGAGAAACCCTGTCTCAAAAAACAAACAATCAATCAATGGTTATTAAGAGCCTGTCCTGTACCAAATATTGCAATAGGAAAACAGTAAGCATTTATACTCAGAAGTCTGGCCCTTAAAGAGACTCAAGCTGAACCTGGAATGATAAATAAAGGAGGACCATACAGAAGGTGGAAAAAGTCACTCTAGACTGAGACCAGCAGTAGATCTGCCCAGGAATATGCATTGCAGTATTTCAGGGCCCTTTCACAAATGATGTGAGTATCAACAGCCATGGAAGTAGAAGGTTAACACACAGGGACACAAACAGCATCGTGTTTCAGAGGGATAGGTTGGGGGTGGATGGTTCTTATTAACCTAGTGAAATAGGAAACTACACAATTAAAACTAAACATCCCATTGTAAGGGTTGACATATTTTACTTATGAAATGAGAGGTCCAGTTAGTTACTAAATGTGTCAGCAGGGTAAGAACTTTTAAGAGGTCAAGGAGTTGAGTAACAAAGTTTTAAATGGGACGGTTTCACTTTAAACCAAGTTTAAAATCAGACTCTTCTTCTTCCTTCATCCATCAGCTGTTGATGTTCTGGGCAGAGCTGACCCTTAGTCTACGATGTAGCAGGAGAGGTCCATGAATAAACTACTTATGTTTCTACTTTAATAGGATCCCAGGAACTGCAGGGCAGAGGCAGGGGAATGCAGGCTGACTACCTAGAGGAAGCTTCAGGAACGACAGAGAACCAGTAAAAGAGGATGATGGGTGGCAAAGAGTGGTGACAAGGTGCATGGCCTACAGCTTGAGGAAGAAGGCCCGTTATAAGAATGAAAAGCGGCTGGTCCAGTGGAGTATAGCCTGAGAAGGGAAGTGCCAGGAATAAATGGGAAGGAGCCATGGTTTGTACTGGGGCCATATCATGCTAAGGTGTAGGCCTTAACTAGAAAGCATTAAATTATCAGGCAGGGGAGCAAGCCAAAGTGTGTGTGATACAGGAAGGAAACTAAAGGTGTCCCCTGGATCAACTACTCCATGTTTGGGCTTCTGGCTTCCCCAGGCTGTCTTCCCTGCTGCCACTGCTACATCCCTGTCTAGGTTGTTTTCTCTTTAATAGTCTGTTACTTATAAAAATAACAGGTTTTCTGTATCAATGTCCTATGTCTATTTTTTTACTTTGAGATGCTAAATACATTGTTCCAAAATCTTTATCTTATAGAAGTCCATATACTTTTTTTTTTTTAAGTATAAGCATATTGTCATTGGAAGCAGGAAGGAGAAAATATCAATGTCTCAGAGTCTGCTCTTCGAGGACATTTTTTTAATGGCTGAATCACAATCTGTGTAGGAGAAATAAAATATGACATCTACACTTCTCACTTAGATAGCAGTTGTGGAAAGACACAGTCTTTCTGAGAAAGGCAACCTTTCCCAAGACAGATATTGCCCCCGTGTGGGTCCTCAACAGTGGGTGCAGGTGATGTCAGTCTCACTTGTCCCTTGTAGGGCATCCATGGGAAGGTGTGACTTGAGCAACTATGCTCATGGCCTCTGTTCCCCCAGAAAGGTAATGGCTGATAGGCTTATTGTTGGAACTGTACAATGAATGGCTTTATTTTCTTTAAGTTAAAAACCTGCTTTGTGTGGACTGAGAACTACACAGAGTAAGCCCCGGATTTTAATAGGCAAATCTTATCTAGGGCACCTTGCCTCTATNAAGTAGTTCCAATATCACTGCAAGGTTCAACACAAGCAGAGCACATGACCCTTCAATTTTAGTTTTCAACATGTTACTGGCTTTTACATGCACNTTTCTCTCCTTTTGAACTTCTCTACATTTTTTTTTAAAGAAAATATTTCTAATTGTATCTCACAGACCAACATCAGAAAACCTGAATTTTAGCTTTAANGTGTGTGGTGGTTTGAATGATAATGTCCCCCCATAGGCTCATATGTTTGAATCTTTGGTTCCCAATATGTGGACTGTTTAGGAAGGATTAAGAAGTCTGGCCTTGTTAGAGGAGGTGTGTCACTTTCAGGCCAGGTACAGTCTCTCTCTCTCTCTCTTTCCTGACTGAGGGTCAGGATGTAAGCTCTCAGTTACTGCTCCAGCATCATGCCTGCCGCCACCATGCTTCCCACCGCCATGATCACGGACAAACCCTCTGAAACTGTAAGCAAGCCCCAAATTAAATATTTTCATTTTTGTTTTAGAGACAGGGTTTCTTCATGTAGCACTGGCTGTCCTGGAACTCACTATGTAGACCAGGCTGGCCTTGAATTTAGAGATCCGCCTGCCTCTGCCTCCCTAGTGTGGGGATTAAAGGCTATCTAAGTGAGAAGTGTAGATGTCATATTTTATTTCTCCTACACAGATTGTGATTCAGCCATTAAAAAAATGTCCTCGAAGAGCAGACTCTGAGACATTGATAGTTTCTCCTACCTCCCAGCTAAATACTTTCTTTTATAAGTTGCCGTGGTCATGGTGTTTCATCACTGCAACAGAACAGTGACTAAGACAGCATGGTGGATTATAAGAACCTCCACAGAGCGGTTCTCTGAGACACTAAAGCTTGGTTTATCAGCTGTTGCGAAAGTTGCAATGGAGTAGTGCATTTTAAGATGACTCTTTTTCCNTTTGATGTAACAGCGTTTGATANATCCACATACTTAATGAGTATCCAGAGACTGACCAGGCATGCACCATTACAATCACAACACTANACTCAGTGCTTCTGAGGATCCAAAGAGGAATCCAGGCCACACTTGCCTCCAGGATTAGANAAGCTACATCAGGGCAGATTAGGAGAGGTGGTGAAAATCAACAAACAGTTCAATGTGACAACTGTTAAAAACAGGGCTGGGAAGGATCTGCACGGTTACCCAGACCACAATAAAGCCAGGCACAAAAATAAAGATGAAGCAGTACAGGGTGAGTACTGGAAAGGACTGGTGTTGATCTTCAGGAGTAAAACATTAAGAAGAAAAACACCTGGAATTTGGAAGGAGANGGGGGACAGGAAGAAAACAAATTATGAGCACCGTGCTTTCCAGTCTGAGAAGATGTTATTTAGGACTCTATATGCTAAAGGAGAATCTAATGAAGTAGTTTGGCAGGCAGTATTACTCTATCATAGGAGATAAAGAAAATTCCTCAAGAGTTTTATTCCAGGTGTCATTAATTGTTTTAATTTTATTTTTAAAATGTGTGTGGGTGTTTCGCCTGCATGTATATNTGTGCACCATACGCATACAGTGTCTGTGGAAGCCAGAATAGGTCAGGTCCCCTGGGACTGGAGTTACAGAGGGTCATGAGTGTCATGTGGGGGCTGGGTCCTCTGCAAGAGCAGCCAGTGCTCTGAAGCACTGAGCCATCTCTTCAGCGCCCCCAAGGTGTCCTTAACTGCTAACCTAAGACAAAACCCAAGTTTTCTGAACCCAAGCCTGCTTTTTCTTGACTGTGCTACAACTGAAAAGGCTTGTGGCTCAGGCAATATTGGAAGTGAACTTTAAACACCATCAGGACAGACAGAATTTCGATAGTAGTCTGGAAATGGGACAAGGCATGGTAGGAGAGTGGGGATTGCAGAAGCAGCCATGGTAAGAGGGCAGAGATTGGAATGCAAGCAGCTTCAGGGGCTATGAGAAGNGACCAGTCTGACATAGAACAGTTCTTCAGTAAGAGTAATAGACAAGAATGGAATGGTAAGCCAGGAAGACAATGAGCAGGAAGATGAGGAGGATGAGCCACACTTTCTCTACGAAGCAGAAAGAATCTGGCCAGCCCACATTCAAACCCAGCTCTCGTTAGTGGCTCCAGGGCGAGTAAACACTTCTACTACCCACTTCCCTCATCTACAAATAGAGATGTCTTCTCAGAAGCAGTGGGAGTTAAAACAGAACGTGTGGAAGTGCCAGGCACACAAGAGACCATGAACAACCCTCTCTTCCTCAGTGGCTCCTGAGCTTCTCCAGGTCTGAGCTCTCATCGACCTCCTACCTGGGGTACCCATCTTCATTTGCAAAAGTCCCACTTGCTTCGGAGCAGGCACTTGAAGCAGGGAGGTGCTGGCAGGATTGGACTTTGGATGCGAATGCTCAGGTAAGAGAAACAAACTGATTTTATAGTCCCTGCAGAGAAGAGTCACTCAGTCAGAACAGCTCACATGAGCAGAATGGGGAGCGAGGAAAGGATTAGAGGCAGCTCTGCCATGCCAGGAAGATCTCAGAGCAGGGGTCTAGAGACCTGATTTTAAGAATGGTCAACTGCTAACCACTGTATGGCCTTATGCAAGTCACTTTTATCTATGAGATAAGTCTCTCATTTGTAAAACAGGAGGAAGACCAAGGTCTATTTCCTAGTCTAGTAGTGGCAGTAATTATGTGATTAATGAAAGCAGTGAGATTAGACTAACTACAAATGCCCTCCTACTCGAGGTAGCCAGTAGCAGCTTAAGAATGAGCAAGTCTGCATCCAAAGCTACAATATATCTAATAACACAGGAGACTTGCTAACAATGAAGCAGGTTGCAAGTGTTTCTGAAGTCTTTGGGGGAGCCTAGAGCAATCACNTTTTGGTGCTGACTGCAATCTTAGAAAACATGGAGCTCAAGGTTTACTAAACAATGACTGCAGTACTCCAACAAGCTAGAGATTCAGAGGACCATAGGAGGCATGTGAGGTTCTCTGAGTCTCCTTCACCCTTTTTGGGGCAGCTCTGCTTTCCTTTCATCAGCAGTACATGCTGGGGGCCCTGCAGGGGAGTGCATCTGAATAAGCATACNATGTGGTCAGGGGCAGGATTTGGGGGGGACACCGGTTAACATCTTAGTTCTCTCACGGAGCAACTCTGTAAACTCAGATTCTCCTACAGAATAGGAACTCTGTAAACTCTCAGATTCTCCTACAGAATAGGAACTCTGTAA